>JAJHUR010087359.1:7024-19062 GCA_027495735.1 Lutjanus campechanus | reverse complement strand
ATCAGTCTATCTGCCAGTCACCTGTCAGTGTGCTCTGCTCTAGAGTCACCTGAAGGGAACACACACACGCACACACACACACACACACTCCCATCAGTAATCCATCAACGTAACAATCAGTGTCCGGGTCTTGTCAGACTTTTGGAGAGGCTGGAGGAGGCTTTTTGCCGTTAGAGGTGACTGAAGACAGCCCACAACAGCATTTAGGAGCAGACAGACCCCCTGTGCATTAGGAAAATATGCAAATTGTATCACCTCCTACACAAATTCATTTCGGTGGTCAGACCAGCGGCTATAACCTGCACTCACTCACACAGCCTTGTACAAAAACAGACAGTGAGCTCACCCTTGATATGCACACAAACAAGCTCTCTCTCTCTCTCTCTCTATCTCACACACACACACACACTCCTGCCAACACATACAGAATCACTGTGATGGTCATTGTGTATTGTCGGGTGAATTCCATCAGCTATTCACCAGTGTAACAGTGGGCAAATTCATGACTGTTCTAGACAAAACAAACAACAAAACAACACACACTGCACTGTCACTCACACACACACACTCACACACAAACACAAACACACACTGCAGAGCTTCTGTCTTTCATGTACTGTGTCTTTGAAGATAAGGAGGGAGTGGTTCATTACATTATCAGGGCAGAATTACTTGACTTGATTTCACCTTCTATCTGTCAGCGGAAACCACAGGGGGAGTGAGGGCGCGAAGGGGAAGGGCAAAGGGTGACTGAGGGATGATGGGGAGACAAACTGAGAGGGAAGAGTGGGGGAGAATATGATGGGTGAGTAAGTGAGAGCAAGAAGGGAGGGAGGACAAAATGGCAAGGCTGAGAGAGAGAGAGAGACAGCAAGAAGAGGGTCAAAGCCACAGTGAAAAAGATGGGATATGAAGATGTTAATTAGCAGTACGAGGCAGAGTGAAAGAGCTTTTCAAGTGTATCATTTCAGCAAAGGTCATGTTAAAGGAAAAGAGCTCCGTTGGTGTAGTGGTGGCTGATGCAGCAGGTAGCTTCCCCACCTGTTTGTAGGTAACAAAAACAGCAAATGGGGTTGAGTGACAGGGCTGTGCCGACAACCCCTCGGTTGCCATAGAGTTGTTTCCTAATTTCCATTTTTGAATACTGTTGTGGGAAAGAACCTAAGAGGAAGCTGTTGCTGCAGTTCACTGCACCTCATCCCCAAGCCATGCTTAATATTTTCCTTTTGAACACAACTAAATTACGGACATGTGGTGCAGAGACGAAGACCCTTTTAGCTGGGATGTCATCATCCATACTGGGGTGTCGCCTGATTCATTGGTTCAACATCCAATAAGATGCCACTGACTGAGTAACTACTGTCAGTGTATTTATAAATAAAGTACTTCTTCTAAATGAAAATTGAGAAATAAGCAATTTTGTCATGATAAGACTGTCGATGTCAGGAATTTGTTACATTAGATTTATTGTCCACCCGTTAAGGCTGGGTATCATTCAAAAATTTTAGATACCAGTGCTGGTGCCTTGGCTTTGATATGGTTTCCTGAAAGGTAACTTTTTTTTTTTTTTGCCATGAGCAAATCCATTTTAACAATTACATTACACATGATGTTACACTCTCTCACTTCAAGGGAAGAAGCTGTTCAAAGACCTGGTGGTACAAAAACCAAACAATGAATGTAGCACCTTTCCTGCATGCCAATCACCAGCCTTAATTGATCTTGGTACAAGTCTGCTGCATGCATGTTGCTGAAATGACAAGGCATCTGTCAAAATTCTACTACGCTATCTAGTATCCTACTGAAGCAAGTCGGTCAGTGCCACAAAAGTTTCAAAGTTCAATACCCAGCCCTTCCAGCCTTAACAGGGGTTCCAATTCAATATATTGCAATATTCTTAGCAAGAGAATATATTGCTATTTTTTGTCTAATTTTAGGAAAACTGTCATAGTACAAAGAACACATATGTGTAAAGTCTGACTGAAGAGTTTACATTTTTATCCAATTAGGACAGTGAAGATATAACAAAAGTGATGATAAAGTGTTTCTGAGAATTAACACAGTATCACAAAACATATTATTGCGCAGTCAAAAGTATCAATATTTTTTTACACCTCTAATAGGCATATTTCAAAATGTATAGTAAATCTATACAACAGCTCAGTAAGAAGTTGAACCAATGCTTCTAAGATGGATGGATTGATGGATCAATGGATGGTGTTATTTCAAAACAATGCTGTGGAGCAGTATACTGCCTTTCTTCAGCCTAATTAGCAGCCATCTTTAATTTAAGCCACATAAAACTAATATATGAGAGTCAAATGAGCTCAGTCTGTAAGCAGATGTGCTGAGACACAGACAGAACACTTATGGGGCTGTATGTCGCACCGGGAGAGAAATTATTAGTATCCAACAGCCAAATACTGATACACTCTGGCTGTCTTGCTGTGGGGCTGAGTGTACCGAGTGTGCCAGGCACATTGGCAGGAGGTAACACATCAGTATCTTGCAAATTCTGTTTTATTTTTGGAAGAATTTTCACAGCAAATTGAATGGGAAAGATACTGACAGCTGACAAATTAGATCTTACAAAAGGAATATGACCATAATGGTGCATTTGGATCAAACACGGTGGAGCAAGACCGCCACAGAGGTCTCTCCACAGCAGACTCTGTGATGAAAGGATCTGCTCGAGTGTGTGTGTGTGTGTGTGTTTTACAGACATGATATGACATGTTCAGGGCCAGCCTGTGTGTAGAGCATAAATGGCACTAGGGGAATATGTGGTAATTAAGAGAAAACTGTGCAGAGGTTCACAGCAGGGTAATTGGCTCACATGCATCTATTTCAGGACAACACACACACTCACAGAAAGCAGTGGACCAACAACTTCAACACACCCTCACATACACACACACTCACATCTAAGACTGGGCAATATATTAATATTATATAGATACTGCAACATGAGATACCATCTTAGATTTTGGATATTGTTATATTATAATGCCTAAATGCCTAATTGTCTTCTCCTACTTTTAAAGGCCAGCTTACAGTAAAGTAAAGTGATGTCATTTTCTGAACTTACCAGACTGTTCTAGCTGTTCTATTATATTTGTCTTCAACCACTTAGTCATTTTAAACACATTACTGATGATTACATATCAAAAATTAGGGAAATAATCGCAGCTACAGTATATCAGCATATGTTTTTTCCAAGTTGACTCAAAGTTGAATCAAAGAATTTAATTTGAATTCTTTGGTAGAAATGCTCTATAAAAGCCAAAGCCAAAATTTGTGAAGCTTTTGATGAACTTCTCTAGAAAAAATAAATGAAGAACTGTTCTTTGTTTTTGTTGTCACACTGATGTCAGTTATATTTGGTTCAGTCAGCTGAGGAATATTAAATCATCCATCTTTGCTCACCACGTCTTTGCCCTTCAGGTTTGCATATAAACTTCTTTTTAAAATACAAATGTGAAATTAGCGATCATGAGAAGCAGATAATTTTTGATTATCGGTATGGAAAAAGCCCTAACAGAAAGGCACTCAAAGCTATCGACAAGCAGCTTCAACACACACTCTCACACCCACTGGGTACCAAGCTATAGGGGCCTGTACTCTTCTCTCAGCCCATACAGAATCAATAAGTCAGTCTCAGACATGGCTCTGCCAGCATGTCTCCTCAGTGTGTGTGTGTGTGTGTATGTGTGTTTGTGTGGCTTTTGTCAGTTCAGCCTTTGATGAAATGACATGACCCTGGATGGACTGAAGGTCTTCTAATGAGACGAGAAGCATCACAACATGGAGAAAGGACAGCCAATCATTTATTTTGCATGTTATGCAAGTCATAAATAATGCTTATTGAGCATTAACTAATGTTAATTAATGGACACTTAATGTTAAGTCTTACCAAATACTTCAGTTTCAGTGTCTTAAAGGGATAGTTCACCCAAAAATGAAAATTCAGCCATTATCTGCTCAACCTCATGCCAACTGAAGGTTCACAAAACACTGCCAGAGCTTCATAGGAAAACAGCATTGCAGAATCTCTCAAATAGTTTAAGTGAATGGTGACCAGTTTTCGAACGTAAAAAGCAACAACAAAAAACAAAAACAAAAAAAAACGAAAACCCCAAAATGCCTCCATACTGCTCATCTGGCCTAATCCAAGTCTCCTAAAGCCAGGATATGCTGTTCACTTGCACACTGTCACACCACACACACCCTGTTCAGACGGTGTGCATGTGAACATGGCTCCAAGATTTAGGGTAAAAACGTGGTTTAAATTATGTCTTTCAAGTCAATTTGGCATGTGGGGACACGGATTACACCAGACAAGCAGTATGAAGGGATTTTGTGGGGTTTTTTTTTGTTTGTACTGTTTTTTTATGTTTGGAAGATGGTCATCATTCACTTATGTTGTTTGGGATATTCTGCAAAGCTGATTTCCTACGAAACTCCAGCAGTGTTTTGTGAACTATAAAACTAAACCTGACCTTCAATCGGCATGAGGGTGAAAAGATAATTACGGAATTTTTATTTTTGGGTTAACTCTCCCTTTAACCATGAAATTTTGAGTAATTGGTGGGTAATTTCTAAGAAATTTCAAATATTTTACTCGGTATTTACCACCCATTTATCATGAAATTATAGGACCTGAAAACTGAAGCATTTCCTTGTTTTTCATTTAAAGTTATTGCTACTATAAGAGGTATTAAAAGGACAAACACAATATCATACTCTACGTAGTAACATGGTCTGGTGCTTTGTATAAAACGTCTCCTGTTAGCTCACCGCACGTTAGCGCTCTTAAGCTAACGTTTATTTGACGTTTGACGGCTCGCGCTGTAGCGGCTGGACAGACGCATATTAATGTCACTAGGTTACTCACTAACCTAGCTAGCCAACGCTGCTAACGTTGGCTAGCAAACGTCTCTCCTCTCCCCTTTAATTTTCTTAAGCCTGCAGCATCAGACGTGCGGTTAGTAAAACACAACAGCCACAGCTGAGGTTACTACAGTGTTATCTGTCTGTCATTGTCTGTAGTTACAGCACTGCTAAAACATAACGGACCCTGGAAATCACTCACCTTCCTCGGCGGCGGCTGCATTTTGGAGTATTGACATGAATGGTATTTCCCTTGTGAGATGTATAGTAATTCCAAGAGGAAATCCAAATCAGTGTGGGGACTAATATTTTGTTTCCTCAAACAAAAAAAAAAATCCTCCCCTCCAGACGACAGGGAGGAAAGACGGGAGTTAAATTTGTACTCCGGCGGCCATGATTGATGATAAATGGCTGGTTTATACAGAGCAGAAACTGAAGCTACGAGGAGAGACTGAACACACTTGTGTTGGTTGCTGCCACTACTAAAGGACGAGTGTATACTGTACTGTGTGTGTTGTGAAGCAGGAGAGCAGACAGGCGGAGAGGAGAAAAGCAGAGGGAAGGGATGGAGGGGAGGGGGGAGTATTAACGGGGAACCCCTTCAGCAACTTGGCTCAACGGCTCCACCATGTGGCGAAAAGCGGGATAGCACCCGGCGTGTGTTGAAAAACAGAGGAGGGAGCAGAAAGACATCCTTTTTGTTCTGCCTTCTCTCGCCTGGGTGTCGACAGTAACCTCGATTAACACTTGTGCAAAGGTGTTTCAAATCAAGTAGAAGGACAAGAGGGATGATAACAACAAAATTAGGACTGTTTGTCCACTGAGCAGCAGGGTTGTTTTCCGAGATGCTCCAGCCTGCTCAAGGAGAAAAGCCTGACAGTGACAGGAAGCTGGCTGCGTCCCGCAGACCTGCATAGCAACAAGAAACCGCAGTCGATCAAGGAAAAATCGATCACAGACCAGTGCGAAAAGCAGTATTTAAAAACAAAGAGATGAAAAAAGACATTAAAAATATCTCACCAAATTTTAGACGCTTGGATTATTAATAATGATTTTAAAAATATATTATTTTTAACCCGTCATCCGAATCCATTTGAAATGCTACCAGGCACATCAAAATGAACGCTGAAACATAAAAATATAATGTATTTCAAAATGTTATTTATTTTAAGCTTTTGTGTGCTTTAAAAAAATCTACAGGCTATCATGGAGTAAGACGGGGTAAAATAGGGGTCACTGGGTTCACTGGAAGTGGGTGCTGAGTGAACAATTAAAGGAATAAATTACAATGGAGGGTGACTGAAACCCTTGTAATGAGTTGGCACCAGCAGCTGCAGAATGCATTTGTCCAGCCTGCATGTGTGTGTGTTTTTTTTTGTGTGGTTGCTTATAGTTTGAAATTAACCAGGTACTGAAATATAGATTGTGGGATGAGAAAATATTGTGGTGTAATATATTGTTAAACATTCTTGGAAAAAGTTTGCTCAAATTAATGTTAACTATCAAATCAGAACCCTTTGAGAATTGTTTGTGAAAACATACAATGCACCATGATTGGTTGAACTTGACTCATGAACTCTTGAACTCTGTTTCTCTAATGTTAAGCAGCATCGAAACAACAAAGCAGTTTAATTAACATCTAAATCAGAGGTGCAGGATATGTATTCTTGCGGGTGATACTGATAATGTCTCATGGCCCATGCCTATAATATAACCAATAATTTCATATTATTGTGATTTAAAAAGAAGAGAGAAAGGATGAGAAAAGATGGAATTTGTAACAGGGGAGTTTGGTGGTGAGCGTGTCATGTCAAAAGGATTAAAATGTATAGAATAATTAAGAGTAACAACAGACGGTAACTCTGCTAATTTGTTCTTGAAGATCAGTTTCAGATTCTGAGGATAATGTGAAGTAGAGTGTCTGTTTACAAAACCCACGAACCATTACGCAAATGTTGCAGCAGATAAGATTCTCATTAATCTGTAAGAGCCTACAAACACATTTTTTAGATATTTTATCACAATTTCCTCCCACAGTGCACACTCCCTCATCTGGTTTAAAACAGGCCAAATAACATCAACAATCAGTTATTTATAATAGTCTCGTCAGATGTTTTTAATAAATAAGGCAGGAATTATAGCTTTAATAAGTGATTTGATCAGAATATTGTCACAGATTCATATCTTGTTCATATTATCTATTATAATGGTTGATTTTCAGCAAAAACAGGACAGAATTCGGGATCAGGGACGACTGTTTGTAGGGCTGCACTCAATTTTTCAGGATGTCTGGTCACCCTTAGACATCACTCATACGACAACAACAAGGAACAGTTCTGACTCTTCAAATGTTCTGTTAGTTTTCTAGCAAAGTTCATCAAAAAAGTTTACAAACATACCTTGGCTTATATTATAATATATAATATAAAATATAATATTTGACTCAGAATTCAAATCAAATGCTTTGAAGTTCTGTTAAATCAGACATTATTATAGCTGCTATTCATTGGTTAATATACGCCAATACCAATATAGACCAAATAATTATTATAGGCTAATATCACACAATAGTTTATCAGTCCTGGCATCACATCTGATTGGTTGACATGGTGCTGCAGCTGTGGATACAACTGATGACTGTTACTTGTGCTGTCGATGTTATTTTGCATTTTATGTTGAGTATTTTTATGTAGCCGTTGTTCTACTGTAACAATCTGCTTTGACTTTACACTATACACAGACAGACAGACAGAAGAACCTAGTTCTTCAAGGACTATTAAAATCCTTGAAGAACTTTTGTGGTCAAGGGTTCTTTCTACCATGATATAAAAGGGTTCTCAGTAGAATGCACTAAAACTCTTGGAATGTAAAGGGGTCCTCGGTAGAACCCGCTGCATGGGTTCTAGATAAAACCCTTGGGGGGGTTCTGGGTGGACCCTTTCATAGATGGCTCTAGGTATAACCCTTTATGCTGGGTTCTGGGTAGAACTCTCTGAAAAGGCTGCAAGTGGAACCTTTGTAAAAAAGGTTCTACCAGGAGCCTAAAAGAACTTCACTCTGGTTCTAGTTAGCTCCTTTATTTCTAAAAGTGAGAGAGACGGAGGGACAGATTGTGTGAGACTGTGTGGAGTCGAAACTTCTCAAGTTTAACACAAGCAGTTGTTATTACTAACAGGAAGAAATGCAGTCAATGTTATTTGTTGCCCAGAAACACTTTTACTCACATTCTGCTTCCACTAACGCCAGACTACAGCAGACTGTTCTACAGTTGGCAAGTTTCAGACTAACGATGTCTTACAAAAAAAAGACAAACTAGTTGATATGTGTCCCTGCAAGCGTTCATTTTGGTCGGATAGAAGAAAAGACAAAAAATTTTAAAAAAAGCTGGAGGGACAAGTATTTTACTTTATGCCTCCTACGTGCCATGGCCAAGGTTAAGGTTAAGGGCCGTGTAATCATTAATACACAAAGTTTCTGGAGCAGGTAAGACATTAAGTAACCTTTCTCACCTTTCCTCTCAGTATAACGCTCAAACTAACACACACAGACACGCAGAGTAGCATTCAGAGAAACACCCACACACATAACTTTCTGCCTGTGGCACAGAAGAAAATGGCTGACAGTCATTGCTGGATCATATTGTATTTGTTAGGATCCTGACTAGATGTTTTTGGTTTATGATTTCTTGAATGATTTGGCTTAGGAGCATCTGTATTTCTTTGGCCACACTAAGGTAAGAAATTTTTCCAGTGAAAAGGATCAAGTACTTCAACTAAAAGTGCAAAATAAATATATAGTATATATTGGTTTTAATGGGATTTTAGAATTAACTCTGCTTTTTTATGTGTTAACATTTGAAAATAACGTCTTTTTGAGTTGACCAAACTGAAAAAATAGTTTAAAGTGTGAAAGAAAGTCTCGTCCTGGTCACTGTCCATCTGTTTGACTAACAGACAGGCCAACAGCCTCAGGCCCAACTGCTGACGCACTGCATACAGGCTACAGCTTGTCAGTCAGGCACAGTGCACACACCTCCACAGATCTTTCATCCACTCTAAATATCTCAGGTACGCATTCAGCCATGAACAACACTCTCAGATACACGCTGTATCTGCTCGTAAGAATGAGGATACACTACAGAGGATGATTAACGCAGGACAGCCTGTGAAAGCCTATAGCATTCACACAGCGTGAGTAATTTCATACTTTTTTAGGGGTTTAGTCTAAGGGGAAGGGGCTTTACTATATATGTGGATATTTTTGGACCGACCGTGCTTTGGAGAAACAGCACAGGCTGCTTTATTGCTGAACAGTAAGTTGTGTTCAGTTTGGTATGGCATGTGCACAGCAGGTCAGGAGGATCTGGGGGGACTGCAAAAGGGGGGCTGCTCTGTCTCAGGTCTGTTATCTGTTAAATTTAACCAGCAGCTGTTTTGAGGAGAAAAGAGAAGAGAGGAAGGGGTACAGAGTGAAGTGGGCAATGTTTTTGATAAAGAGGAAATGATGAAAAAGAAAGAAGAAAAGGGAGATTGCTCGACAGTCAACGGAGGAACAAGTAAGTCTGGCATGTGTTGTCTTATTTTGCATGCAAGTTTTTAAGATGCCGCATGGCGTCACAGGTGTTTACGTGACTGGTCTGAACTTGAGACAGATATGTAAGGGGAGAGAAAAAAAAAGGACTGAAGTTAAGTGAGGCAGCAGTGCATGCCTTCAAGTGCGTGAAGCAGAAATAAAGGTTTGAACAAGGTCTCAAAACAAAGTCTGGTTTGAGTTAAGAAGTTATTCCTCTCTCTCTCTCTCTCTCTCGCTCAGACATGTGAGGTTTTGGAAAACTCTGACATGCAAAGTGCCAGAATGAGTGCTGTTTTGCTGCGTGAGAACACAGCTGCACCAAAAAGTTTTGTTTGCCGCCACATGAGTGTGTGTGAATCTGTGTTTGAATCTTCTTGCAGGTCAGATTCACTAAAATATTTAGAGATGTTTTCTTGTGGGGGAGGAGGAGGAGGGGAGAGGAGCGCCAAAGTATCTCGGTAATCTGCTGAGACATGGGGTTAAGATGTAATGATGTCTCATTATGTAAACCTGTTGGGCCGGGTGGTGGTGGAACAGTACATCTTGTCATACCCATATATACTGCAACTGTACTGTGGTGCGAAATACAGGGAGCCTCGGGGGGGTCGGAGCCCTTTTGATTGACACAGAAAAGAAACGCCTGAAAGCCTCAACAGCAAAATCTCTTAGGGCTCTGTGGTGGAACTCAACAACAAGGTCTGTGGATTATCTTGAGTAACTTATTCATGACTTCTGGAAAGAGACACTGGTTTTGATTTTTTTTTTTACTGGTGCTTTGATCACCACAAGCTGGGCACCAATTTTGTCCCATAATACCAGAGAGAGGGCAGACATCTCTCTGCAACTCACGGTGGAAAAAAAAGGGGTGTAAATATAGACAATGCAGGCAGTTCAAACTACACTGGGGCCCATAATGTTGGATGGGGGGATGGGCGCGTAGAGACAGTGGGTCTCCAAAAATGTATTGGGACAGAGAATGGGCTCTTGTGATAGATTCAGATTGCTGCCTCATGACTATATAACACCCCTACTGCAGGACTTGCAGGTTCACAAACAAGCAGTTTAGCATGGGCAAAACACAACACAATGTTCAAAGGATTTAAATAAAAAAACACAATTTTATTAATTACAGATATATTAGTAATCTAACTTTTGGGAAGGGGAATGCTCAGTTCTTTGGTTCTAATAAGGCAGGGGAATGTCAGTTTTCTACTCGCCAAGGGGGAAGGGGGAGAGCGGGCCGAGGTCTGCATTGCCACTCATCGGTTGCTTCTACCATCATCTTTCATTGTTACACCTCAATGTCACTTGATGGCCGACTTCAGATCGTCACTACAGACGTCACTCTTCGGCCTTCTGGAAGCCCAACTTGGCATGTAGAGTAGACCCTGGCCTGCAGGTTTAAACACACCAGTGAATGAGAGACTGTATTCACACAGTTAAATTTACATGTAGCACAAATAGAGAGCGCCCTTTTACTTGAGAAATGCACATGCCTGCAGATTGAAACACACCAGAGAACAAGAGACAGCAGTGCTTCCAGCATGTGGCTCAAATACCCCAGAGAGTGAGGCACCTCGATCACAGTTGCCTTCAATCAGTACCTGCCTTACAGCCATTGGCTCACAGCAAAGTGCAGTCCCTCCACCCCACACACACAGGCAACACCACTGCACACACAGAACCACTCCCAATCAGTGACAATAGAATGTAGGTCAGATAATATGAAGGCGCCGATACAGGTTTACCCTGTTACAAATACACCTGTGCTAAAAGAAGAACACCTGCTTAATCAAAAGTTCCACTATATATACATTATCATAAACCATCTCTGTCATGGTTTTCATTTTTTGGTAAAAATAGCCAGTGGCAATTTATGACAAAACTGTGTGCTTATTCTATAAAAAATAAAAACTATAACTTATTTAAAACGAATGAATAATTTCAGATTTTCTGTGATATTTTTGTTATACTGATGTTGTCAAGTATTTATTTGATCATATGATGCGATGATACAATACGGTACTTGATTTAAGTCCAAAATCTGTCAAGACTGACAAGTTGACGCACTCATTCGACAGTAAAATCCACCATATTGTTGGAAATATTACGCCGAATGCATGAACTAAACAAAAGCCTGCACTGGGGCCTATGGTCGTCACTTGTACGGCTGTCTTCCAAGGGTGGCACTAAGCAAATGGTCCACGATCCAAATGTTGTGTAGTTTGAAAACTTAACTTTACCCAACGCAACCTGAAAAGCAGTGGATTTTTCTTACTGCTTTCTCCTTCGACTTCGAAGCAAAGTTCATTATTTGCTAACTTTGCTTCTAAAAATCTGAATCAGAGTAACAAGAGAAACGTAGCCGTGACACCCGGAGCTAACAGTGGTGACTCTGCAGCTTCTAGTGCTTGATTGCCTTGGCCTGCATCCATGAACTCTTGTATATTGCGTAGCCTTGGGCATAATACTGGAGCACTATGTGGAGGGACCCCCTGATTGCCACTGGGTATTTCACACACTGAGTGCTACCCTATATTTTAGCCATGAAACCCACATCTTTCTATATTTGCAGC
>JAJHUR010087357.1:0-21225 GCA_027495735.1 Lutjanus campechanus | reverse complement strand
TACTGCTTTACCCTGCTGTCAGACAGCCTTTTCTGACAGGAAACCACTGTTAAGTAACCTAAATGTCGCATTCTCTAAATCAGCCAAACTCCATTGGAAAAATCAGTAATTTTACCTCACAGAAAACGGGAGTTGCTGTTCTACGACTGCCTTGATCTGATAGTTGTTTAAGTTATTGTGTGACTTTGGGTTAGTTTAGATTCACTGAAGTCACACAATAACACCAACAAACCAAGCGATCGAGGCAGTGATAGACCAGCAACAGCATTGTTAACGGTATCAGTAAATTGCTGATTTTGCCAATGGAATCTGGTTTAGCAAGAGAGAACATTACTTGGCTTATATAACAGCAGTTTCCCATTTAAAAAATGCTGTCTGATGGTAAGGTAAAGGGGTGAAAATATTTTAAATATAGTATACACTTAAACTGATATTGATTTCTTTAGATGGGCCTTTTTTAATTGGCTAAAACATGCTTTGCTGCTGACCCTGTCCAAAGCAGGACATTGTTTAGCTTCCTTTCTGTTCAACTGGCATCTACTATAGTTAATACACTGACTATCGATAAATACTTCATAAAATGCCACTTCAAATAGTCCGAACTATCCCTTTTTAAGGGTGTTTTGTTTGTAAACCAGAGGCTGAAGCGTAAATGTGTGTGTGTACGTGGTCACGGGTGGATCTGGTACCTGAGACGCCAGCCTCCTCATGGCTTCTTCCTGACGCCGCCTCATCTCAGGGGTCCCGGGACAGCTGCCTCCTCCCAGGGTGCCGTGAGTGGGCTGGGGCTGGGTGAGAGGGAGCCCCTCTCCATCTGGACACAAGAAAGGGATCAGCTCTAACACGTGAAGCATTCATGCAATCTTTTATTCTCACAACACAGGCTGAGGTGAGCTCGTCCGACGTTTAAAAAAGTACAACAGTTTTAAGAAGGAAAGGTAAAATCATGCGCAGAAATATGTGGACGCCTACGTTTAGGTGAGGCCTGAGGGCTGTCCGAGGCGATCTGCCTCATGCGGGTGCCGTGGCAGCTGAGCGCCACCAGGCGAGAGATGATGGCGGTCTTGCCGAAGCCGATGTTGCCTACTACCGCCACGCCGCGGTTGGTGCTGGCGTTGGGGCTGTTGAGGTGGGCATCGATCTCCTGGAAGAGCCACTCGCGGCCCGTGAAGACGGAGTCCATGGTGATGCTGGGCACCTCGAACAGCAGAGGCTTGAGGGCGATGTCTTGAGGCCGGTAGGGTGCAAAACGCACTGGGGGGGGGGGGTCAGGGAAATACATAATCAATTCATGATAATGCAGTTATAAGACACATTTCTGTATTTACGTTAATGTTTCGTCACAAGAGTCTCCACCTTTCTTGCAGTAATGCATCAGGAAACTGAAATATGGTGAGTTTATGTGTGTAAAAAGCCCCCATATTAACATGCTAATAATATATTGTAAGTCATGGGTGCATACATACTGTATACGATTAACGACATGGAAGCACATGTAAACACAAACACCCACATTTCTATGCATAAACAAGCACTTCATTATTCTCTCATATACAATCAATATATGTGTTCTCACATGGGGGATATTTATTGTTTAAATGGAAGGTTAGCTGCTTTCAAATTAACATTTTTCACTATATGGCCATGAATTCACAACTGAGTTGTTTTTCCTCATTTACCTGAAATAAAATAAACATATTTATGTAAATCTTAAAGGCACAGTTCACCTTAAAATTTGAAAAAAACAAACATATTTTCCCTCTTACTTTTGGTGCTTTTTATCCATCTAGATTGTTTAAGTGTGACTTAAGGAGTTTTGAAAATATTGATCGGAGATATGTCTGACTTTTCTTGACCAATGTCTTACTGTCTATATATCTTTTATTGTCTGTACTAGAGCGGACTGCAAATTAACTACAGCTAAAGATCCTACATAAATGTATCAATACCTACATTGTCTATATTGTCAATTATGTCCCTGTCAAATAAATAAATAAAATAAAACAGTAGCACTCAACTTGTGGTGCTAAAAAACAGTTGAAAAACAGCCATGTCTCTTTCCAGATATCATGAGCCGGATCTTGTCATGAGCAGTTTCATGTAGGAACAATTTTCTTTCTACCAAACTACACCCACCGCGCAGAAGGAAGTGTGCATCTACTCATGGATGAGAGACTTGTGCTTGTGACAGTGTGAGATATTCATATTAATGTCGCCCTCCTTGGCTGGGCTATAACCTCTCATCCAGAGCTGCAACAATTAGTAGATTAATCGATTAGCTGTCAACTATTAAATTAATCGCAAACTTTTTTTGGTTCTTTGAGCACCACAATCTGAGTGTCATCTAGTTCGATTATATTGGAGAAAAGGCAGAAATCTCTGCGGCTGATATCTCCAAAACTCAGGAATTCAACACCAAAATTATCAAGATGGATAAATAGTACTTCAGGTCAGAGGAAAACCATGTATTTTGGGGTGAACTGTCCCTTTAAAATCCACATTAATACACTTCCTCTGTTTTAGGTGAATGTTTAAAAGCGTGTCAAAGTTAAAGCAACTAACTGTTAATTTAAATAATAACTTTTAGAGAAATATTGACTGAAATATTGATTTGGAGTGACCTGTCTCTTTAGGGTAACAAATATAGATCAAAGACAAAAATAAATTACAAATTAGTTATTTAAAATTTAAGATTGAAATCAGTGAAATAGAAAGTGCTCCCTCTGAGATTAAATGTACTCTGATGCGTTAATAATTAATATGTGAAAGGTATATTATTCTGTGGCAAACTGCACCTGTAAATCCTTTAAATATATATATGGAGGTGCTGCATATAAAATGTCCGAGGTTTGGAAAATAAAACTAAAGATAAAGTTGGAGTATTATATTTCATGTAAGGCTGAAGGCCATAAAATGTAGCTTCAGAGTTCAAAGGGAGCGACTACTTTAACAGTCCAGACTTCTGTGCTTAAGGCGCATTTTGTTGCAGAAGAAAATGTGCAAAAAGTCAAGGGAGTGACTCCTTTAACAGCCACTGCTGCCGACTGTTGGTTTTACTCACTAGAGGGAGTCATTAAACTAAAGTCCTCCAGAGGTTGGGCATCTTTCCTGCAGAACATATGGACCATTAAAGACTAATGAGGGTAAAATGAGTCTGGTATGAACTTCTGAAAGCTGTGTGATAAATTCAGTGTAAAAATTTAGTCGGCTGCTTCTGGGTGTCATCTCCCGGGTGCCGTCTGTAAAACCGATCTGAGCTTTGAGAGTAAAAACATGCTCTCGTCTATCTGCTGTGTCGTTTCTTTAAATGTTATATCAGCATCTAGTAATTAGAATGTGAGTGGTAACGTGAATAATCCAAACACTTTGCTGGCAAGAGTGCGCGCCACTCGACTGGAGCACTTTGACATGTAAAGCACCAGCCCAGCGAGCGGAGAACGTGCCGCCTGATGCAACAAATGAAAATTAAAGTAACTTACGTGACTGGGATTGCCAGGCATGGGTGTTATTAGCGGAAGCTGAGACGAAAAACAGCAAGCATAAGACAGACAGGGACAGAAAGAGAGCGAAAGGAGACAGAGGGGTGATGACAGAAGAAGGAGAGAAAGAAAAGACAGGCAGTGAGGGCAGGAATGAAAACTGGCAGCAGTGTGTCAAAGCACAAGGCAAAAGGTGTAGCTCAATGAAACAGAAACAAACAAAAAAAAAAAAGAAAATAAAAGAGGAAGCAGCTCGAGCATCAGCACATCATGATGTCAGAAACATGGGGAACCACCAGACCGGGGTCGATTACTAATTGAAATCCTTTGAATTACATTGAGCGTACTCCTCGGCGTGTCGGGAGGGGAGGTCGGGGAAGGTTTGCACTTTTGGGAGAATCTAATTGGTTCCATTGCGACGGGCAAGATCAATCAATCCCAGTGAAAATAACCGAATCCAGTCCTGGTGGTAATTCGACCCTCAGATCCGAGACTCCAAACATCAGCTCCAGAGGCTGCTCTGTGTATGTTACAGGCTGCTAAAGTCAGACACATCTTAGCATAAAATATGACACAAACTTTTAAAAGTCTTTGCCAGGCATCAGCTTTTGGCTGCTGAAACTAAAAATATGGTTTAATTACTTTATATTCGTCAGTTTAATCATGAAAACATGACAAAGAATGTTTACAAGATTTATTACAGTGACCTGTGTTTCCTGTAGGATGTGTTTCCTTGAACCAATAAACTTAATATCACTTATCGAGGTCATGTCGTTCACGCTTTGAAGTCTAATTTTCTGTCCAGCTTGGTCGGGATAGTTCGCCCCACAAGACTTTTCTTTTTATTTTCATTGAGGTTCACCATCTTCATCTTATTTGTGAGCACTCTGGATCAACCGATATGTTTTTTTTCTGGGTCGATATTTGTAATTTTGCATTAAAAATTAACATCTTTTTCAAAAGCCAGACAGGCCAATAATCGGTCGGCCCCTAATTTGCATATTAGTTTGTGATGTTGCCGTGTTAGTCGAACTTTTCACCCCTCAGTTAAACAGCAGTTTTGACTGAAACATCAATACCTAAATACAACTTTTGTAACAAATATTAAAAATGTGCATATGTTGGGGTACATGATTTACTGTTTGCTGTCCCTGTATTTTATGTTAAAGCCATGAATTGGTTGCCAATGGTAACCTGGCGACTAGGGTTGCAAAAATTGACGATTATTGTACCATGTACATTTGCTTATCTGTGGTATTGAATTGCATTGTAACACTGTGTTAGTGTTATTAAATAATATTTCAAGTTTATATCAAGTTTCATGTCTGGCAGGGCATTATTTTGTCAAATTATAATAAAGTGTTCATTGAGCGAAAAACCTCCCTTTGTTTTCATTCCTTTAAAGGTAATTGTAACTGATAATAATAATAATAATAACAATAATAATAATAATTGTATAAAACCATATACCGTGAAACTGTGATATTTTCTGAGATGTTATCATACTGTGAAAATTTCATACTGTTGCAGCACTACTGGTGAACTCTACATCAACCTCAGTGAAGGACAAATCCCAAGTTCGGCGCTATGAGAGAAAGCCTCAGACAAACTGTAAAATCAGATTTTTCACCTCAGTCTGTCTTTTTTGTTCCTCCACTGAGGTTAAATTCGATCAGATTCTTGCAGTGTGCAGTGAGAAATAGCTGCTGGTCAGATGATCGGCCGGTGCAGCAGTTCATTTCACACTCTGCAGCATATTAGCAATGAGCACACTGTGAGTCAGAGCCGCTGAAGGAAATATGTATCATATATTAGACTGCTCGGATAAGATGGTGCAGAATTCTTCTGTGTCTGCAGAAATGTTCGGTACTGTGTGCAGGTACAAGTGCTGCAAAATGTACCACGGGGGCAGTGAGGGAGTGAGAGTCACATTAGAGCTGTACGTCTTCTGTAAATGACTCCAGTGTGCTGATTAGGGGCATTGCTACATAATATAATGAGCTGATATTGCTCTTAATGTATTCTTTTACCACACCACACTCTAAAGTGCTGCTGCAAGCATGGCCCTTTTTTTTTTCTTTTTTCTTTTTGTCCAGTAATGCTAATTATAATCGCAGAGTGAAAAGAAATGCGATGATCATGCTGAGAATATTCTTACTTATGCAATCAGCAAAAAGTACAAACAGATATACCTGGAAGTGGGTGAAAAGCTGTCCTCTTTTTCCACTGAGTGCACGGCCAGCACTGCATTTTACTGCACTAAGCTCTGTGCCGGCTGCAGCCCGACGTAATAAAAGACATTTCATCCACATTCCCTGGTCAGATTATTTTAGTGCTAACTCAACACACACACACACACACGCATAAACACACACAGTCAGATAGAGACAAAGCACAGGCTGCACCAACAAAGATTAATTTAACATAAGATTAGTTATAACCAGCAAAGGTTCAGCAAAACTAAGTTTAAAAGGAGTGAGCAGTGTTGCACAGTTAAGAACTAATGTCAGTTCAGTAAATCGAAGTTTAATGATATAAACTGAAATTAAATAGAGTGTGATCAATATGGAGGCAACTGCTTCCGCAAATTAAAAAAAAACAAAAACAAAACTCAAGTAGTGTCGAGACCTAAAAGAGGGGGAACCATTAACTTCCAGCTGCTCTGTATTTCTTAATGTTGCATTGTTTGCTAGCTGCTAAAAAGTCAACTAAACTTTATATTGTTTGCTAGCAAGCTAAAATAAATAAAATAAAATAAATTACATAAATGTAAAATATATAATAAAATATAGCTTTAATAGTAGATCACATTTTAAGTGGTGAAGTCTTGGAATTAAATTTAATGTGACTTTTATTTCCCAGAAGTTATAGCAACTACCCGCTAGCTAGCAGTGGCTAGCAAGAATACCTTGAATTGAATAAATTGTAAATTTCTCGGTGTCTGAACATTGTTGGAAACATTACAGATAATTTAAGCACATAACAAAATATATAACATAGGTGTGGCGTTTTTAGACATTGTAATGCGGAAATGTTATTGTTGTATATATTGTTTAAGTTGGAGTTAAAAGTTTTGGTGCAACAGAGTTCAATTTAACACCATCATAATATTGTTTGTTAGCTAGCTTAAAAGTTAACTAAACATTACATCTGCTAGCCAGAAAAAGAAATACTTGTTGGCCAAATTATCATCTGGAGTGAAAGAAAAAAGGGATGCATCATAAAACTCAACTGTGTTGAGTCTATCCCTGAATGTTTTTTTTTTCCCAGGAACTTGATTATTTTGCTCAATCCATCTCAAAATGGCAACTATTTTAAAAGTTTAACATGGAGACACTCAACTGAATATTCTTTCAGTTGGGTGTCAAGCTGTTTGCTAGCTAGCTAAAAAGTAAAAACATTGTATTGTTTGTTACCTATCTAAAAGTTTAACTAAATGCTCACTAGCTAAAAAGTTAGCTAGCCTAGTTGGTCTACTCATGATAGCTTTGAGTGGTCTTGTTTGGTAGCTAGCAAAAGAGTAAAAAACATACAAAAAACATTATACTGTTTGCTAGCTAGCTAAAAAGTTAACTAAACATATTGTTTGCTACATAGCTAAAAGGTTAGCTAAACTTTGTATCATTTGCTAGCTAGCTCAAAAGTCAGCTAGCCTAGTTAGCCTACTTATGATGGCTTGGCAGAGAAGCTCTAATTTTTCCTCCTTTGAGAAAACTAAACTGGGCTCTAAGGAGAGGTTTAAATCTAATCTTTCTTTATTTGGCGCAACTTAATATTGAGTTAAACCATGATTTAAAAATTCATTCTTGTTGGTGCAACCCAGCCAAAGAGACAGACAGCGACTACTCTTTTCTGTCTATAATTCACAAACTGATGTAATATTCTTCCAGTTTGAGAGTCAAGCACCTGATGCAACACTGGTGACGGGAATTGCAAAAACAAAACTACCCTTTGCTGCCATTTACAATACCATAAGCCACTGAAGTAAGAGGCTCAATACCCACAGCTACTCTGTTTTAAGTGGCACTAATCCAATTATCTTGGGGGTGACTGAATGCCAAACGTGCCTGTAAAGCTCCTTCCGTCCTCGTGGAATTACTAAATACACCCTCGCACTCGCATCGGGCACCATCCTCCAACTGGCAGAGACATTTACACCGCTTTGTGCGCAATAAGTCGTGCAGTCACTACTGCTCCGCTGTGTCAGGTATTCCAGGAAAAACATGGCAGCCATGTTGTGAACGGGGGCTGAGGGAGTTGTTTCCAGGACAGTGAAAGCAAATGTGTGTGTGTGTGTGTGAGGGATGGATGGATGGATAGCAGTTGCTCATAATCCTGCCCATAACACTCCCCCTCAGGCGATGTTGAGCAAGGTATCACTCCACCTCACTCCCCCTCCTCCTCTCCCACCAACCCTCCGCGGCCAGACGGAGCGAGAGTCTCAGACGTTTTAATTATTCACCAGGTGAGGATGACTCACGGTGGCTGAACAGCCTTGAGAAGGAGGAAGAGGAGGAGGAGGAGAGGGAGGAGGAGGAGGAGGAGGAGGAGGAAGATGAGAAGCAGAGGAGGAGAGGAGGGGAAGAGTTGGCACAGAAGGTGGAGGAAGAGAGGAAATGATGGGAGGAGGAAGAGGAAGAGAAGTGGTTCAGATGATCAGTGGTCTGTTGTGTTGCTGTGAGGGGTCTGGGGAGTGAGGCGGTGGGTTATCTCAGGTCGGGTGAAAGATTTTTTATTTTTTTTACGGCTCATGTGGGAGTTTATAGACATGTGACTTTTTGGAGGATTTTTTTTTTCTTCAGCTGTCTGGTTTTTCAGACATGAAGTTAAAATTCAAGTCTTTTCTTCTTCTTCTAACAGTGGATGCAGAGCTACGGCGAGCATATGCAACACCAACAGGATCTTATGTAATTCCTGTTTAAAAAAATCTAATCTTATGTAATTTGAACAGAACACTGTTAGAAATAAAGGTGCTAACTAGAACCACAAAAGGTTATTCAGCTTGGCCCCATAGGAGAGCCCTTTTTGGTTCCTGGTAGAACCTTTTTGCGAAGGTTTCACTTGGAACCCTTTCAGCGAGTTCAGCCTAAAACCACAAATAAAGAATCGTGCTTAGAACCACCTGTGAAAGGTTTCACTCAACCCCCTCCTTTGGGAGGTTCTACAGAGAACCCTTCTATGGTGTAATGTTTAAATAAGAACCCTTTCTGGGGGTTCTGTCCAGAACATTTCCACCTTCTAAGGGTGCTAACAAGAACCCACCCAGGGGATTCCACCGAGAAACCTTTTATATTCCAAGAGATTTATGTAGAACCCAAACAGGGGGTTCTGCTAAGAACTCTTATATTCCACAGGATTTATCTAGAACCCACCCAGGGGGTTCTACTGAGAACCCTTTTAATATTCAAAGGTTTTCATGTAGAACCTACCAATGGGTTTTGACTGAGAACCTTTTTATATTCAAAGGGTTTCATGTAGAACCCACACAGGGGTGCAACCGAGTATGCTTTTATATTCCACAGATTGTATCTAGAACCCACCCAGGGGGTTCTACTAGAACCACCAATGCAAGGTTTCACTCAAAACCCCCAATGGGTGGTTCTACAGAATACCCTTCTTTGGTGCAATGCTCACATAAGAACCCTTTCTGGAGGTTCTATCCAGAACATTTTTACCTTCTAAGGGTGCTAACAAGAACCCAGGGGATTCTACTGAGAACCTTTCTATATTCCAAGGGTTCTACCTAGAATCCATACAGGAAGTTCTACTGAGAACTCTTTTATATTCCACAGGTTTTATCTGGAACTCGGTGGGTTCCACCAAGAACCTTTTTATATTAGGGTATAAAGTACCATTGACAAAAGAGTTCTTCAAGAATTTCAAAAAATACTGAACAAATCTTTCTGCCTAAAATGGTTCTGTGGATGAAAAGGGTTCTCAATGGAACCATTAGTCTTATAACGGACACTTTACTACCCTTTCTTGAAAAAATGGTTCTTGAGAAGCAAATGGTTCTGGGTAGACCCTGAGCCCTTCAGGAGGAACCCTTTTTTTTTGTAGCCTTAACAGAACATAATGCACATATCTATCCAGACTATTTGTTCTTTTCTTTTTCTGGCTGCAAACTGTCATTTAACACATAATATTTACTGACTTAATTTACTTCTTACAGCCGAGCAGCAGGGACGAATTGAGTCAAAACGTTATATAAGATGCAAAAAAGAACCCAAAGACAGACCTCAACATCACAGCTGAAATTCAGCAGTATTTAAATTGAAAAATGATTAATCAGAGTAACATTGCAGACAGCAGATTAAAGCTGGGGCAGACAGTTTATTTTTGGCGTCACTGGACAAAAGCTCCACAATAACCTTTACGCATGATGTCATTTAACCGCCCTGGGGGAAAAAAATAGACTTCTGCTCCTCCTCTTGGCTCTGTTTTCAGGATCTAATCTTTAAAATCTGGCTCGACCAATCACAGGTCGGTGAGACAGTTGAAATTCAGTATTTCACAACTTGGGAGTGACACTCAACTATCAACCATCTTTCTCCAGAGTCGGTTACTGTACCTGTCAGGCGGTGGTGTCAAACAATGTGAATAACAGCAGATAGCAGATGATTATCGTCAGCCGGCTTGATAATCATCTGAAACTCGTCATCGTCAGCTGCCTTGTTGCAAACATGTTCATGCACAGTCATCAAATCTTGACTGTTATCTGACTCGCAGGCTCAGGCAGCAACAGGGGCTTCTCCCTTAATCTGTGTTTGCTGTAAATAAATGTTCACTATAAACAGAACTGTAATTCAGATCAATGTAGACCTGCAGCGCTTTCTTTCAACGGATGTTCATTTAGGCTGCCATTATTCTGTGTTGTTCTTGTTGCCAAAAAAATCCCATGAAAAGACCAAAACCAACAATACCTGTCAGTGGCAGTCAGCTGAAAGCCCACTGGTTCCTTCTGTAATGTTAAAAATCTTTTAACTGCGTTTCTGCAGGTCCTTAAAGTCTTAAAAAGTCTAAAATCCAATCATCTGAACTAAAATGCATTAAATATCTTGAATACAATTTTGACAAGTCTTAAAAACGATTTGAATTATGAGGTTAATATTACTTTTACAGAGTTGCATTGACTTCAGTCTCATTTGAAACATGTTTTGGGGAAATCTTGTATTGATCCCTGTGAAAAGACTACAAAACAAAACCAACACAGACCCAGTAACCACCAATACGAACTGTCCTTGTAATTCTTTCCCCAGTATGGATGTAAAATAAGTTTTAAATTGCATTCATAGTGATCTTCAAAAGGTCTTAAAACGTCTTAAATTTAACTTTTTTAACCCTGTTTAAAAAAATACTGCCACAAATAGGCTGTACAGTTTCATTTTTTAGAGAAAAGTTCAGTAATTTCTGAAAACAACTGACACAGAAAACTCATTATTTCAAGGCATCAGTCTTCACAAAATGTTAGAATTTTCAGTCAAATTCAAATTGTTAAGTTTTGACATGAACTAAAAACAAAAAAGGTTTTGCTAATGTATAATCCTTTGTTGAGATAATTTGCTTTTCTTCTTTAAAAAAAACTTTGTATTGCAAAAAATGTGACCTGTGGACCTGATTTGTTCTATTTGGGGTCCTGAAAATTGGTTCATTGTGAAATAAATAAATAAATAAATAAAAATAAGAAATAAAAGCTAAAAAGTCGAGACAACTGAAACATTCAAGGCATATTATTGCAATAAATAAATCTTCTTCGATAAACTTGAATCTTTGAGTTTTAGACGCAAAAAAAATGTCTGAACATTAAATGGATTTAATTGAAAATATTAAATTATTACCCATTATTCACTTTCACTTCACTGAGACTATTCAATAATTTTTGAAAAACATTTTTTTGTGTTTCTAAAACTCAAAGATTCAAGTTTATCTCAAGAAGAAAAGTAAATTATCTCAACAAAAGATTAGTTTGTACGACTTTTTCAAAGTTGCAACTGAAAACTAAAAAATATCAGAGTAACTGTTGACTGAGTTTCTCAACAGACTCTTTTGTTCAACCGCCTTGAAATCACTGAGTTTTTGAAGTCAAACAGAAGTAAATACTGCATTTGTTGGGGACTATTTTCAGATGCGGATTAATACATATTTGGTGCTCTTGTGTGTATTTACAGCAGCAGGATTGTGTGTGTAGGAGTGAATAGAAATAAACTACAATGCTCAGGTTTATGGCTCTGTATCAGGCTTTGAATGGACACATAATGTTTGTTCATACGATCAAATCGTTTTTGGTTTTGGCATTTTTATGAGATTTTTTGACAATAAGAAAAACGCTGAATGTCTCAGCTTTATCCTTTAAATGTATAATCAATCACCTGAATTTCTAAGACTTATTATTTCAGTTACACCCCCTGTCAGGGAGTTTATTTGGGAGCAATAATAAAACCCTCTGGAGTTGAAAATATTTTCATCAGCCAAACGCTGAAACCCTCCACGAAAAACAGGGCCTGTTTTGTGTATGTGAGCAGAGGTAGAAAGACAGCGAGGCGGGCGGGGAGGGAGCGACAGAGACAAAGAGAGGCAAGGTAAAGATAAACGAGGGAGAAAATGTGTGTGCAGTGTACAGTTATGAGAGTGAGTTTGCGGTGAATAGATGAGGTGGGTGGTAAATCTTAGAGGTAGGCAGGCGGGAGCACAAGAAGGTCCATTACAGTCTGACTCACTCTCCTCAAAACAGCAGCAGCACAGCTCGGGCCCCCGATGGCCGGCATCAAAAGAAGCTTCGACAAAAAAGACCAAACCGAGAGCGAGAGAGAGAAAAGCTGCATCTGTCAGCTGGTTACCACCAGACCAACACATAACCAGCGGTCTCCTCATCCTCGAGTTCACCTGTTAAAGTCTGCATCCAGCAGACCAGCTCTCATGCAAAACAACCAACGAGCCTCGATATGTTAAAATATTTGTGCTTTCTGACGCACGAGGCTGTCAGTAATGTAATAAACGCAGGTAATGTAACGCCTCATTATGCTACAGCTTAATTGGCAATTATTATATTTATTTAAAGTGTCATTTATCCATTCATCAACCTGTCAGTTATTTCTCATTTGTTTGTTTGGTTGATTGTGATCTACTTATTTTGCTAAAGGTTAAGTGTCTTGGCAATCAGCAAATTACTTTATGCAATCTGGCGCTGGCAAAAAGGCAGTAGGATCACCTTCGTCAGTATAGTTTATTCTCTGGGAAAAACAAGTATATTCAGCAGAAATCCAGCCATCAGATTACATGTGGGCTGACGATGACGGTGGTGCTCACTGACGCTGATATTTCCTTCAGGTAAGGGGGGCGTCGCATAAATCCGCAGGTTGTCTCCTCGCCTAACTGTTTACATTAAGGCTTGCACAGCAGTTACTGTCATAAAACAGTACATCTGTTACCATGGTTACGCTTCATTCACATCATTCTAGACAGCATCGTGCTCATAGGCTAGTTAGTTAGCAGTTAGCTACAAAGCTGCTAGAGCTAACGTCAAATCTGTACTTTCAAACAAGTTGCACGTGACTCATCGTGTCCAGTGGCCTCCTCTTTTTCAGTCAGCATAGATTATTTCACTTTTAAGGGACGGTTATGTGTCCCTTAAAATTTTCTGAGAAAATTGTTACGAAGGACCATCTGGCAATGCATAACAGAATACTTGAGTAGCTAAGAGCAAACACTTGGAGATTAAAGGGATTTCCTTTACAACATCCTACGGAAATCCTCATGGTGGTTTTATGCAATTCATTTTTTCATCCGTGGATGAAAATTGATGGGAAACCTTCGCCTAAGTGGTTTTATGCAACCAGGCACTGGCTCTAATGAGCGTGATTGTGCTTCAGAGTTCTCCAGTTTCACTGTTAGAATTTTGATTGGGTGGCGTCTGTAGACAAAAGGTCAGGGGAGGTCGCAAAATCATGAATCATTCTGTGGGGACCTCATCACGATCTGGACCTTAGTTATTCTTGCTCTGAGCCGAAGAGGCAGACAGACAGTGACCCTTTTAATCTTGAATTTGACAACTTGTGACACACAGCCAATCAAGCAACTAACTAATCCTTTGTTCAGTGATTCCCGCCTACAAATGTGCCACCTGAAAATTCAGGAATAAAAGCGTGTGGAGTTTGTCCTCCTGTCATCTGCAGGGAAAAACCCTGTTCTTCAAGTCAACCTGTCTCTCTGCGTCTCATCCTCTGTCTCTCCTGGCGAAACTGCAGGAGCAGTGCACTCAGGGAGGCTCTGACACTGATCCGAGGAGGCAGAACGCATGCTAGGACGCAGTCGGCTGGCATGTAAACACACTTGGCTGCCCTCAGAGGAGGAAGGTTAAAACAAGTGACTCTGGCAGTAACTGAAGCTTTGAGGCGAACTCGCTCTTCCCTCCCCTCCTCTCTGTCTCTTCTGTGTCCATCTCTGTCTCCCTCCCCTGCCTTTCTCTTTTCTTCTCTCTCTCTCTCTCACTCTGCGTTTGTCTGCAGCTCATCTGCCCTCGGGCGGGGGAATCACATCGCGGCTCAGCCGAGCGCACTCTCAGCTAAGTGGGGTCTTAACAGGTGTTTAAAACACACGGGGACGCATATTTGTGTTCGCTTGGATGGCAGAGGGCTGCCATTACGGCGCTCATTACTGGCTAAGTGACAGAGGAAGAAGGGCGAGGGGACACATAATGTTGTGACACGAGGCCATTTGGCCATTTGGTGAGGAGGCTGAGGAGATCACGGAGGCGCTCGTCGTGTCCGAGACTTGCAGCAGTGAGCAGTGGAGCGGACGCTGACTGTGAATGTTAAAGGAGCAATATGTATCAATTGCATGTCCAAAAATGAGTTCAGCCACCCAAATAGTGAGTTGGAGCCATAAACGGGATATTAAATAGGCTGAAATCGACTCGAGGAAGCTCAGGCAGGCTGCAGGAGCACAAGACAAGCATTATAATTTGACAATAACGAGTGCAGACGGGTCCTACGCTGTAAGTTGATCAGCTGTTTATTAACTGTGAATTGTCTGTCAGTGTAAAGCCTGCCTGCCTGCCAGATTCCATTAACATTTTACTCAATTTAACCGTTATAAACATCTATTCCTTCTAAAGAATTATTAATGATTTCTTATGACTTATTAACAGACACTTACACATTTGGCAAACATTCGGCATTGATTTAAACTCTACATAAAGCTAATAAACGTGAAACAAGCCCGGAGTGTGGAAAGTTCAAATAGAGGACACCACCATACTTGCCAGCCCTCCCCATTTTCCCTGAGAGACTCCTTTTTTATATTGTCCTCTCCTTGTTTCATCCTGGGGTCACAAGCCACTTTTCCCCCTGATTTATGATACATTTTCACACCTTTTCATACTTACGTAGAGTTTTAGCAGTCTAATCAACATACCCTTAGAAAAACATTTGTAAAATATTGATTTTCTGTGTAACTGGACGAGGTAAGACTAAATGCTGTGGTTCCATTGTGGTTTTCAGGTGATAATAATCAGTCATCTGCTGATACATGTCCACCAAAAGGTGCGTACTTATTCTTTAAAAGACACAAGAGTGCAGGAAGCAAAGTCTATGAAATGATTGATTTTTTCGAGGGTAGGAACCCTCCAGACCCCTCACTTTGTTTACAAGTCCTCCCTATTTTTGTGGACTCAAAGTTGACAAGTATGGACACCATGATAACACTGTTGCATTGTTTCCCAAGTAGCGATTCCTGAATCTCTAATGACATATCAGGGTCATGATTATGATTTATTACAGTAAATATATTACAGATTTAAACACTGCTTAGCTTTGTGGTGACACAACCTGACAAAGCGCTCTTTGTGAACTCCCCCAGTCTCTCACTCCTCTGTCTCGCACACAAGGACGCAGCAGACGACAGCTGACAGCCTCCAGTGTCCGACACCAACAGCTCGGCAGCATCACCGCTCTGATACAGGAGCGCAGCCATACAGGACACGCAGACATTTACATCTGAGACAAATCGCAAACTGCAAATCACCCGTCAGTCTGACTTTCTTTAGGATTTTAAAAATAACTCCTCCGTCATGCAGCTTCGCCTTGCAATGCTCAGCTGCTTTGAGTTGTGTTTGTTTGTGGATGAAAAAATAGAACAGAGTCCTATTGTTTAGGTTCTGCGCTGTGTCTGATGTGAAGGAACGGGGCTAATCACAGCCCAACCTGGAACAAAACAGAATTTTTAAAGTTCAAATGCTTTGAGGGCTGTGACGTGTGTCTGCACTGATTTTCACCTGAAACGTCTGCACACAGACTCACACTGCACGTCCACAGCCAGCATTTACAGTGAAGAGCATCTCTAATGGCAAACAGTTTTTTGTTTACATTGTTTTGCTGCAGTTTGTCATGGTGTGTCATGGATAAACTGGAATTTACAGGTTTAAAAATGGTGACCATGCAACTGTAAAAACCCCGGTTTGGGTTCAGCTCTCTCCTCTCTCAGTTCCCGTCAGCTCTCCACAAACCACTGTTCAATCTAGGCAAAAATACATGTATGTAATGTGTATGTTCTTTTTTTTTTTTTTTTTAAACTATACCTACTTGAGAAATTACCCCACACAGAGAATGCAAATGAAATTTATGTTAGTTTCAGCAACTTATCCAGTCATACAGTATTTTACAACTGTATATGTATGGTTTATGGATAAAATGATAATAGAATAAAAATGAAACACACTTAACTTCAGCTTGAAGCATTAATTATAATGGTTAGAATAGAAGAAAGGTACAAATCAGAAGAACAAAACTAAGTGAAAATACAAACAATTGAAAGGAAAAATGGATGGTAGGGGTCACAGGGAGGAAAGTTGTGTGCGTTGATGTGTGTAGTGGCTTCAGTGTTTATGAATGTATATGCATAAAGAAGTCATTTGAGTTGGGAAGACAAATATACATGTATGATTCAGAATGTGTAGGCGGAGTCAGATCACTTCACTGTGTTAGTATAGCGACGGCAGTGCTCCGCCTTTGAATAAATATATCTTTTTGGAGTCTCAGGGAGTTATTTGTATTTTAGGCTATTTTAGTACAAAAAACAAACTCTCTCAAAATGTCCTACATCCTTTTCAGTATGATTTTTCCTTTTTTTTTTTTTTTTTGCATTGAAGTCTTCCCCTTTTAGTCTATACAGAGACAGTGGAGCCAGACAGGAAACAGAAGAGATAGAGCGGAATGACATAAAGTAAAGGTCCCCGTCCAGAGTCGAACCAATGACGCTGCAATTATGTTTGTCACTGTTTTTATGTAGCAACTGCACGTCCAAAAATAAGTACTGCAGTCCACATATTGAGTTGGAGCCACAGACTGTATATCAAATAGATTCAAATCCTGTTTAATAAAGGATCTACAGTTGATATGAATTGTTTCCCCCCTGTCCCCTCCTCGCCAAGACTTGAGGAAGCTCGAGGAACGCTGCAGGAGTGCATGACGAGCACATAATTAGAAAATAGCGACAGACTTAACAAGAGTTGCACACTGTAAGTTGATCAGCTGTTTTTTAACTGTCAGTTGTCTGTGAATGTAAAGTTCAGCCAGTTGTCCTGAAAAACAAAACCCCCACTGCTCTGAAGATACACACTCTGGAGTTGGAGTTCAGTGACTGTCTCCATAAACACTGACCAATGCAACTGTTATAAACATCTACTCCTTCTAAAAGATCATTAATGACTTCTTACAACTCATAGAGACACGCTCACTCATTCTGCGAACCTTCGGCATGAATTTGAACTCTAATTAACGTGAAACAGAAACAGTCGGTTTGGACCAGAATGGAAATTTTAAAGGAGAACATGCTGGTTGTGGGATTGTTGTCAGAGAGGAATTTCAACTTAGCATGTTTCTTTCATCACTTATGACACACTGTGGTCGTTTTATGATTAAGCACAGTAAATATATTACAGATTTCTCCTTTGAGCTTGTTTGAACTACAGACCTCGTTTCAGTCATCTAACAAAAAGCCCATTGACTTGAAGACGAGGGAACCAGACGTGCAGATACGCTAACTCATCTCCAGATTTTATGACTCATTTCTTCAGCGCTCTATTGACAATCAAAGCAGAGCCAGACAGGAAACAGGGGACACTGCACTTATATGGTACATGTCTCAACCATGAAGCTACAAGGACGCCCCGTCTCTTGCTAAATTTGACCGTTCTTTCTTCTTTATAATTCTAATATAAAACATCTTTCATGTATCTGTATTTTTCCAAACAAGAGAACCAGCTTTCAGCGTTCATGGGGTGTGATGAGAGTGTGTATGTGTGCTCTCTTTAACTCCGCCTCGTTGCTCACCTCTCAGGTCCTGCCCGGAGCGACCCGGCCCGCAGGTGGTGCTCTGTCTGGGCATGCGCAGCGAGGTGCGTAATGGAGTGTGTCTCTGCTCATCCAGGTACGCCAGGTCCTCCAGGTGGGCCGAACTGGTGGCTGTGGTTTGTGTGAGACAGAGAAGGAAAGAAGAGATACTTTTGTCAGCATGCATCTGTACATTAAGATACGCATATAGTAAATAAACCAATTATACATACACGCACACACACACATTAGAAGGTGTCAGTGGTTGATGCCAGTGTCCGGAGGCAGTTGTCAGGCTCCCGCTCTCATCCATCCTAACTCCTACAGGAAAGAGCGAGCCAGCCCTACATGGTTGTGTCCTAAAATTCCCTCCTCTCAGTGTCTGTCACGCGGCACGGAGGCAGATGCCATCCGGCCCCTCTCAGGATTAATTAGCTCAGCAGACAAATGTCTTATTCATGGAGTGAGCGCCGTCTGACGCCGGCTGCTGATTGTTCACACCACGCTGTGTCTTCAGGGCCAACGCTCGGAACCAGTGAATGTTAAATGAGATTAGACGCCGCCAGTGTGAGCAAGCGGCGGACTCGATTCTCCGTCACACCTGAACCCCACAGTTCAGTGAGAGCCGAGGGAAGACGCGGAGAAGGAAGTCTGCACAGTGAAATCCAGGAGAGACGGAGGGACTGAAGCATCCAGGGGTCATTTATAGTTTGTGCTTTTAAAATAATTTGGTTGGGAGAAACTCTACTAATGCAGCAATAATAGAGAAGCTAAAGAGGTGCTGATAGAGACCGTGACTGTGGAAATAAAGATTCTGAGCAACAATTTAAAGCCTGTGTATTCCCAGTTTATTTCAACTTCCTTCTAAATTTCAGTGTTTACTTTAGTTATGAAAACACTGCGATCACTGAGGTAATTTCTGAATCTAGGAACATCGTGCCAACAAAGTCCGATGGGGCAAGAAACACAAGTCGTCAAATGATGTGACAGGTTGTAAACAAGCCAACAGATTATCCAAATGACTTTATTTGGAGGTAAAATCGAGGGTTCCTGCACCATTTCTAAAAACCAAATTTAAGCAGTTTTCAAGAATTTTCAAGGTGCATTTTCAAGCTTTTCCAGCACCTCACAGCTGCGGTAAATTACATGTTTATATACATACAATCAAAATGATGATTTCACGACGTGGCCGAGCAATTTCTTCATCTAAAAAGCCATTTATTATTAAAATAATGCAGCTGCAACTTCAAGCATTTTCAAGCACAGAATCACTTTGAAAACACCACCTTAAAATTCAAGTATCTTTAAGAATTTCCAGGAACCATATGAACCCGGAAAACTGAAAATGATTACGCCTGAAATAGGGTTTCACCAATTTTTTTCTTTTTTTTTCAGGGCTGATACCAATACTTGACTATCAGAAATCAAGGAAACGAATAACTGATGTTTGGAAACGATACACATGTGCAGTACAAATTAAAATCTTCAGAATAACACATGCTCTTTAAGCATGCGTGTAATTAAAGCAGAACTTTTCATCATTATCTTAAAACATAAAGAGCAGAGGAGCTGCCAGCAGCATTTCTTTAAGTTAACTGACCTGAATTTTAATGAGTAAATAAACAAAATAGCTCCCCACAGTTTTATAAAGTAAATAAAGAAAGAGGGGTGGCTGCATCAGAGCCAAAGTAGCACATTTTTAAATTAATTTATCTCATCGGATAAAAAATAACACAGATTCTGATAACTGTACAAATGCAGAATTTCATATCTGGTATCTGATAACTGGTGGACCCCCAACCTGGAATGTCGGTCATAATCCCTCATAGCAAAGGAAAACAGGAAGCCGGTGTGTAAATGGGCATTTATAATGGACAGTTTGCTATTAATTTCTCTCCAGAATCAATTTGGCTAACCAGAGGTCTGTTCACACTGCATCTTCTTAGCTCCGGGCTATCCTTAAGAGTTAACCCTGGGATAACTTAGCCCTCTTTCACACACACACACACACACTTCTACTAACTCTGAGTTAAACATCCAACATGTTCCCTGACTGCTCATTTAACCTTTTAGCTCCCTTTCATACTGGTAACTTTTAGCTCTGGGTTTAGTTGATGTTCATGGGATAGCCCCGCAATCCCCAGGGTTAGCGAGCCCTAGGCTAAAGTCGGGGTCAGCCCACTTCGTAACATGCCAGAACTGTGCCAGTGGGGCTAACAGCAGTGTGAAAAGCCTTCTGGATGTTTGTTTAAAACCCCTCTAATCATCTGAATGCTTGCGTTTCTCGTCCCATCAGACTGTGTCAGCGTGTTCCCACATATCAGCATTTAACTTGGTGAGAATAATGTCATCATGACCGACAGAAGTAAGCAACAAAAATTAAATCCAAGTTGTCAAATTCTAAATCAAAATCTGAACGCTTTTCAGCTTTTTTCCCCCCCTGTCTTTTCATTCTGTTTAAACTCAGCCTTTCTTCACAATTGCAGATAAAAATCAGGCTACACTAACGTTATTATTATTATACTACTTGTGGAATTAGATTCCAGTGTCGGACTGTTTCTGACTTGTGTCATTCAAACATTTCCAATAATTGTGTTGTAAATGGCAAACTTTTTTCTAATTACATATTCAGCTCCAGTCCATATTTGTTGTCGTTCAGCCTTTCAAAAACAACATTTTCACTGCAGTAAAAAAATAAACAAAACTGTGTGCTCTCCAGGGAATCGCACCTGTATTAACAGGGCAATCTAGAAGCATGAATTACAGTAACGATTTACATTTATTAAAGAAAGCTGATTTAATTAAAAAAAAAAAAAAAACTCATGATGAATCACTTTATTCAAGTTGAGGACTTTGTTCAAGGATTTCAAAAGAGCGTTTATTGGTGGTGACGACAGACGTTCAAAGCCTCTTTTGAAAACTTCATTAGAAGCTCTGAATGTAAAAAAAAAAAAAGATTTGGTAGAATCAGTACAGCCCAAATAATGAGCAAGATTTATCTTTATCAGACTGGGGACATGATACCTGAAATACTCTGAGTCAAATTCCAGGAGTTGGGGAAAGACAACATGTGTTTATTCGACCAAATATTCCTCTTCAATCCATGTTTGTTGGCGTTCAGTCTTTCAAAAACAACAGTTTGCTTTCTTGCTTGCTGCACACAGAGGGAGGCACCTGTTATTAACCGGGCAGTCAAGCAGCATAAATTCATGTCAGTGAAACTAATGAGTTAAATTCATTAAAGAAAGTTGCTTTAATTAAAAAAAAGACTAATTCATTTAATCCGATGAATTACTGTTTCAAATTGAGGATTTTGTTCGAGGATTTTTTAATTTTTTTCTAGTCTGACGGTGTCATAAAATATGTCAACAGACATTCAAAGCTTCATTTGCAAAACATCAGCAGAAGCTTTGCGTGTA
>JAJHUR010087347.1:9877-23512 GCA_027495735.1 Lutjanus campechanus | reverse complement strand
TATATCACAGTATCATCAGCATAAAAGTGGACATTTGCATTAAAGGCATTTTGATCAAGACTGTTGATATGTAATGAATAGTAGTGAACCCAGGACTGATCCCTGGGGCACACCCTTGGATACACTATGGGAGCCAGAAGTGATACCTTCAGCCGCCATGCACAGAGATCTGTAGTCCTCCATTGATGACCGCTTGCAACAGTATTACATTATCCACTATAGTAAATTCCATCTCAAGACTTAATGAAAAATTTGGTGTCTCCCCAGGATCCAAACTTTCCAGGAACAAACCTGCACGTCAGGGACGGAATGTCGGAACATCAATTGCACGTAGCAAAATAACATCAGCAGCTCACACTAAGAAGTAATATTAGCAAGCTAGCATCACACTAGTCAGTCACTAACAGACACACAAAACAAACAATTCAAACACATGACTGACTGTCTCTTAAAGCCTGTAAAGGACTGAAATCAAGACTGGACTGGAGTGATATGTCCTGATATGTATATAAATTAGAATGCATCAGCATTTAGCATTCGCAGTCCAAGTAATCCTTTCATTCACCTTCCACAAGAAAAACCAAAACAGACTTTAAATGTCTGTCAGTAAATTAATTCCCATATTATAGTATTGCATATTATAACAATGTCAACACAATAAAAATAGGTCTGGGACCTATTCTGTGTGGTAACTAGAGATGTTCTAATGCCATTTTTTTCCTTCGTGATACTAATTCTAAAACCTGAATTTTGTGGACCTCCCAATACGGAGTACAAACGCGATACCAGTGCATTAAAAGAATATATTTATTATTGCTTTTCTCATTATTTAACAGCTGTATGGACTGATTGCTTCCAGTGTTGTTTGGCCCAGCTCAGGTTAAACCTTTTTGTAAGACATGTACAAGTACATACAGACAATGAATGCTGAAGAACTTTAGACTTTGCCATCCTGGGAAAAAAGACATACAAAACGCTGCTAGGAAATAGTAGTGTTCCATTTTGGGGTTCATATATTGCCTGGTATCAGATCAGTGCATAGATTCATGTTCTTGCTAATTGCCAATACCACATATTTGGTTTTATTGGAGCCATTTTCTCATAATAGTATCGGAACAACCCTCATCGCGACCCTAAGTTTGTGAAATGCTGCCGTCGATAAATCAATCAAAAGGGCAAAGCTTCCACCAATTGGGGTCCATGTGGTTCACATGATTTGAATTTCTCCTAGTTTTGTTTGTTTATTTTCCATTTAAAATTTCATAACATATAAGGCTGGTAAACAAATCCCATAAACATAAATCCTGTAAACACAAAGCAACAATAAACTGATCACACCAACAAGTATTGTCTGCATATCCAAAGACTGATAGGTCACTATTATTATTTATTTTAATACAATAAAACACAATTGTGTCTTTTTTTAAGTCTGGTTTGCTAAAAACTACAGTGAGCAGCTGTTGTAGAAATTTCTGAGCCTTACCCACAGACCGGGCAGAGAAGTGAGAAAGCATTGAGAGATGGAAAAGACCAACATTGTTTGCTTTGGTCTTTTCATGGGATTTTGTTGACAATAAGAAAATACAGAATAACTCCAGCCTTATCCCTTAACTGAATGTGCAGAGAATAAAAGCACCATCTCAAAGACCACTTCACTTAAATCTGTCAGTATATCCTCTAGCTAAAGGTCAGCGGCAGCCTCTAACCCTTGTTTGTACGTCCAGCCATCTGAGACCATTTAACACTTTGCCCTTGGAGCGTGGCCAGTTAAGCTGAGAATCAAAAACAGCCCACTGGTGCATTTGAATCAAAGGAAACATTTAGTTCCACTTAAGAAAGATAATTCTGTTTCTGTAGAAGAGGAGCCATGTGCTTCTGACCTTTTCTGAAATTGCCTTTATACCAGCTTCCATTTGTTGGTTGCACAGCATGTTGTGGAGAAGGTCGGAGGTGTGAAATGCTGCTTCTCTGTCAGTGCATGGAGCTGTGGAAGGTTGATTCTTAAAGGATAAGGCTGCACTTATGTATTTTCTTCCTATTATCGACATATAACATGAAAAGGAAAAACAGTGTTTTGTTCTCTTTTGAATTTCCCTCCTCTGTCTGTGGAAGCTCGTTGGTTTCAACTGAAAATAAAAATCTTTAAAAACGACTCAAATAATTTCATTTTTTGCAGTCTAAAGTCCAAGTTTTGGGACTTTTTTGTAGTTTTTTTTCATAAGCTACAGTTGCATTTGAAGCATTGATGAAGCTGTGAAAACATTAAAATAAATGAGGGAGTTGGAGGCGTCCATGGGTGTTTCAGCAGAACACCAAGGGGTCTGATGTCAAGTCGGATTTTATTTATATAGTCTGAAATCACAAATTACAATTTGCCACAGGAGGCTTTTCAATCTGTCCTTGCAGCCTTGAATCAGGGGGGGGAAACCCTTACAACAGAGAAAAAATAGCTTAGAACCACAGAGGAGAGATCCCTCTCCCAGGACAGAAAGACATGCAAGAGATGTCACGTGTACAGAGCAGACCAACAAAATCACATGCAAACATACAGAGACGTAGACACTAAAATGTCTGTGAAAAATGTGGATCCGTACCACATTTGCTTATGCAGAATTATGCTGTGAGCTTGAGGCAGAAGTTCTTCCTTCTTTTCCCGGAGCAGTTCCATCGTTTAGAGGAGCTGGTATCACCTCTAATGAGATACATTCCTCCTGTTCCTCAAACAAATTAATAAGATATTATTCCCCATCCAGAACTCTCACCATTTCCACCAGCTGACAGTTTGTTAACTGACTTGACCAGCTGCTATGAGCTGATTGGCTTTTGAAACAGAGGCAGAGGAGTGAGATAAATCAGATTTTGGATACACAAACGATACTCATTAGCAGGATTAATTCAGTGTTGGTTTTGGTCTTTTCCTTGGACTTTGTGATGATAATAAAAATCTAGAATATCCCTCGGTCTTATCATTTAAAGCTGGAGAGCTGAAGCCCTGAAGACGATAATGATGGCTGCATCTGTGAAACAGAGGGGGTTGATGTAACCTGGATTATTCTGTTATTAGGTTGTTATAGTGTACGTCATAAATATGTATGAGCTCTCACTCCTCCCTGGTAGATGGAGTACTCTGAGCAAATAATTCCAGAGGCTATAATTTATGTCATGAGGAACCACATGGACCCCAGGAAGGCTAGCTGGTCGAGGATCCTGTAAACGGTGAAGTCAAATCAGTAGTTTTGGGACAAAAATTGAGCTCTGTGGCATAGAGGAAAAAAACATATCAGGCTTTGAGTGCACAGAAGATAGTAGGATTGGTAGGATCAGTTCACTGTTGGTTTTCAACCCAGTATCACACCAAAGCACGGACAAACCCCAATTTAAAAAGGCTGGTGCTGTGTACTTAAAACCATAATGTAAAGATGTGCAAATGCTTTTCAACCTATATTTAATTGAACACTGTTGGAACATGTGCAGAATGTGTCTTGGCATTGTCTTGCAGAAAAAAGCAGGCGTCTCTGAATACATCGTCTGGATTGCAGCATATGTTGCTGCAAAATCTATATGTACCTGTCAGCATTAATGGGCACCAACTTGAAGGGGTGTATTTACTGATACACACTTTTCTTGAGTGGAGAGGCTGTAAAATGGTGAATAAACAGCCTATAAATTCTTCACAATAAAAGTCCCCCATTGTTTTGTTATTTAAAGCTTTTATTATGAAGCAGCAGCATTAGGAAATGTTGGGTTTTCATTGGCAGAAATTTAACATGTCTTCAATCAGCTGAAAGTTACTAAAACAATCAAATAAAGCAGATACCTAAAAGTAAAAACAGCGACGAAGGAGAGAAACTGAATGTCAAACCACAGAGATTCAGTTAGGAGCTACGAAAGTACTGAGAGCTGAACACACAGATGTCTTTTTCTTTCCTGCACACACATGATGCTCTCTGGCGCACATCAGAAATAAATAAAAACAGAAAGGCAAACTCATCCACTGGCGATGGGAAAGGAGGCAGTTGCCTATTTTTCGCATGCACTTTTCACACCTAAGTGTGGTCAAGTTAACAAAAATAATTATGCAACATCCTGTTTGGCTTTCAAAATGAAGCTTGCTGACCAACATTTCAGGTGAGAACCATAGTTTGGTTAGGTTTAGAAAACATAATATTTTGGGTTAAAATAATTACGTACTTAAATCAATCTACCATCCTGTGTGAAAGTCCAGTATTTACCGTCCGTCCATCTGACCTCTTCCATACACAGACTTTCTTGCTCTACTCTGTTCATTCTTATTAGTTTGAAAAATGGATGATTTGTGTACATGTGCAGAGATTTACTGATTCAATTTTATGACCTTTTCACAAACTGCCATGATACTGGTCTGTAAATAATACAAATTCATTAAAAACCAACAAATACATTCAAATCATCATGCAGACTCATTTATGCCCCCTTTACATACAAAAACTGATGCATCCATTTCAAACATTGTAACCGTCACTGCCCACATACTTCCAAGCGTCCTTTACGTTTGCATGGATGTTAAGCGTTACGTGTGATGCGTTACATCCACTAGAGCAGCCATTCTCAAGCTAAAAATGCTGCAGCCTACCCAAATCTTTCAAACACAATCCTGATCAACATGAGAGATTAAACACAGTATTTCCATATGCAGGCATAATAAATAGATTTTTTTTCTAAATATGGCAATGCAGTGCAAACTTTTAATCCATCCACATACTTGTAAGAATTTAGAAACCTGCAAATTTTTCAAATGCATGCAGTTAATACAGACCATCACAGTTGGACACAGTTGTAATATTTGAGGTGTTTAGCAGCACAAAACAAAGTGCTCACTACAGAAATTGTCCAATAATAATCCACCCACATTAATGTTAACAATGTTAGCAATGTGTAAAGCAACAAATAATTAAGTGCAAATCTTAATCTTAAATATTTATGGTCATTTCAAACTTAATCACAAAATTGAAACTTAAATCTTTTTATTTTTTATTTTTAATGACTTCTCATGGCCCACCCTGTCTCTTATACACATCTAGATGTGTATAAGAGACAGGTTATAGTGTACGTCATAAATATGTATGAGCTCTCACTCCTCCCTGGTAGATGGAGTACTCTGAGCAAATAATTCCAGAGGCTATAATTTATGTCATGAGGAACCACATGGACCCCAGGAAGGCTAGCTGGTCGAGGATCCTGTAAACGGTGAAGTCAAATCAGTAGTTTTGGGACAAAAATTGAGCTCTGTGGCATAGAGGAAAAAAACATATCAGGCTTTGAGTGCACAGAAGATAGTAGGATTGGTAGGATCAGTTCACTGTTGGTTTTCAACCCAGTATCACACCAAAGCACGGACAAACCCCAATTTAAAAAGGCTGGTGCTGTGTACTTAAAACCATAATGTAAAGATGTGCAAATGCTTTTCAACCTATATTTAATTGAACACTGTTGGAACATGTGCAGAATGTGTCTTGGCATTGTCTTGCAGAAAAAAGCAGGCGTCTCTGAATACATCGTCTGGATTGCAGCATATGTTGCTGCAAAATCTATATGTACCTGTCAGCATTAATGGGCACCAACTTGAAGGGGTGTATTTACTGATACACACTTTTCTTGAGTGGAGAGGCTGTAAAATGGTGAATAAACAGCCTATAAATTCTTCACAATAAAAGTCCCCCATTGTTTTGTTATTTAAAGCTTTTATTATGAAGCAGCAGCATTAGGAAATGTTGGGTTTTCATTGGCAGAAATTTAACATGTCTTCAATCAGCTGAAAGTTACTAAAACAATCAAATAAAGCAGATACCTAAAAGTAAAAACAGCGACGAAGGAGAGAAACTGAATGTCAAACCACAGAGATTCAGTTAGGAGCTACGAAAGTACTGAGAGCTGAACACACAGATGTCTTTTTCTTTCCTGCACACACATGATGCTCTCTGGCGCACATCAGAAAGAAATAAAAACAGAAAGGCAAACTCGTCCACTGGCGATGGGAAAGGAGGCAGTTGCCTATTTTTCGCATGCACTTTTCACACCTAAGTGTGGTCAAGTTAACAAAAATAATTATGCAACATCCTGTTTGGCTTTCAAAATGAAGCTTGCTGACCAACATTTCAGGTGAGGACCACAGTTTGGTTAGGTTTAGAAAACATAATATTTTGGGTTAAAATAATTACATACTTAAATCAATCTACCATCCTGTGTGAAAGTCCAGTATTTTTTTTTTCTAAATATGGCAATGCAGTGCAAACTTTTAATCCATCCACATACTTGTAAGAATTTAGAAACCTGCAAATCTTTCAAATGCGTGCAGTTAATACAGACCATCACAGTTGGACACAGTTGTAATATTTGAGGTGTTTAGCAGCACAAAACAAAGTGCTCACTACAGAAATTGTCCCATAATAATCCATCCACATTAATGTTAACAATGTTAGCAATGTGTAAAGCAACAAATAATTAAGTGCAAATCTTAATCTTAAATATTTATGGTCATTTCAAACTTAATCACAAAATTGAAACTTAAATCTTTTTATTTTTTATTTTTAATGACTTCTCATGGCCCACCTGCAATACTCTCACAGTCCACCAGGGGGCTGTGGCCTACACTTTGTGATTCCGTGTTCTAGAAGAAACCACTCAGAAGTTACAACAAAGAAGAAGAAGTCAAACGTTTCTAACCATAACAAACATGGCGACACTGGAGGAAGTTATAATGTAGGAAAAGACGCAAATTCTTTTCTGTATCTAATTTACAACGAACCTCATTTCCAAAACTTAAGGATTATTTAAACTTCTTCATCGTGTCCTGTGATCATCTCTCACTTGAAATATTGGCTACACTGCCCCCATAAAACTGTTTTGTCTGCATCCATCAGCTTTTAGAAAATGTGCACAAATACGGACAAAATGAGAACTAAGCATCATCGCCCCCTGCTGGTACTTTTCACGATTAGGCAAAACGTGTGACTGACACGGCATCTTCCTGTGGATTGTTGGGTCTGTCACACACTTTGGTGCGAGGCCGGACTGTGTTTCTTTGTATTTTCGCAGGATTAGTTGATGACAGTACAAATTTACAGTAGAATATCCCTAGCTTTATCATTTAAAGCTGGAGAGCTGAAGCATTGAAGACAATAATGATGGCTGCATGTGTGAAACAGAGGGGGTTGATGTAACCTGGATTATCCTGTTATTAAGTTGTTATACTGTATGTCATAAATATGCATGAGCTCTCACTCCTCCCTGATAGATGGAGTACTCTGAGCAGATTCCAGTGCAGAATGTTGCATAAAAACATAGAAAGCTAAAAACTTCTGTCGAGAATCCTCCTCCTCTCTGCTTCCACTGTCATCTTCTCCATCAGTGATCTTCACTCACTGACACAACATGAAACGCACAAGAAAAATCCATTTGAAGCTGAAGTTTCCCGTGATGTCCAGGCTGCAAACATCCCGGATTATCCTCAGCATCGTGGACATGATAAATCTGACCTCTCTCACACTTCACCCTCTCTCTCTCCAGTCCTTATAGTATCTTTTTTTTTGCCCTGGTTCTAATTATATCCTGAAAGCTAAAATGCTTCTGCTTCAATTCATGGCTCTGATGTGTCACACATTTCCATTTTGAAGCTTGATTATACAGTAAAGACAGCTTCTATAGAAAGCAAAATGTCGTGGGATTGCCACACTCCAGATGGAAACGTCCACGAGTAAAAATAACACGTCTTAAAATAAGATGTCTAAATGTCTAATGGCAGAAATATTTGTAATGCCAGCAGCACTGTACAGATGATGGCTGTGTATCAGTATCTGTGAGCGATTTTCCAACTCTCAATAGCTTATTGTGGATCTAAAAAAAGTATTTATATTCATGTGTGTGTGCACAGTACATGCGTGGTTGAGCACTTTGTGGGCGATTTGTGCAGTAGATTCAAACCCCTCAGCACTCTCCATCTCTCTGTTCTTCTCTCTATCTATCTCTCTCGCTCTCACTCCCTCTTTCTCTCTGAGTGGAGCAATAGATACACACTTAACAGCGAGTGAAGCTCCAGTCCTCATATAGGTAGTAGATGTTCTGTTTTTCTTTGCCTGTGTCAGTGCTGTGATGTTTAGCCACACTGACCATCAGTTGCTGCTCTGCTCACTTCTTATGTTTTCGGAAAATTTCTGCTAATGTCACTGGAATCTTCTAATCAGCCTTTTTTCCTCAAAAAGTAGGAGAATTAAAGGATCTCAGTGTTGTTTTACACATTTTCTCAGCTTTATTTAATGTTTTTTCTCCCTTCTTCCCTCAGGATAACTGTGCCAGAGTGCTGCTTGTTCGTGGAGCTGACAAAGAAGTAAAGAACTACAACAGCCAGAGTCCATTTCAGGTAGAGTAAAAAAAAAAAAAAAAAACCCAAACACTCTTCTTCTTCTTCACTGCCTTTTTTAATGTGTAAAGCGATTATAGAAGATTGATTTCTGCTTTCAGCGTAGGGGAAACATTTTTAGTAGCAGGCACATTTTCTTCGTCTCATTTGTTACCATGGCAACAGTGCAAAGTGGTCAAGGTCAGTTGTAACCAGGGACTGCAAATGTCTTGCTGGCCAACATAAGATGCCTTTCAGTTAAACGGTGTTTAGAGTAGAACCAAAAGCGAGCATTGAACCTCGAGAGTGTCTGTTTGGTCATTTAGTTTCTTTACACATTGAAAACACAGTGTGGTATCTGCTGCATGTCCAACTTTCAGGAACTGAAAAACAGCTTGAGATGCAATTTTGAGTTTATTCAACTTGTTCTGGAAGAGTTTTATAATGGATGAGCATGTAATCCTTCAGTTTAGTAAATAGACCTCCAGCAGGATTCAGCTTCGTTCCATCTTCCTGAGCCGGAAAAAAGGGGGTCTTCTCCTGCTTTGCTCCCTGGATTTACTCCTCAACAATCTAGGCCCCTTGGAAAATTTAAAGCCAAGTTGAAAATCCATGCAACTGCCTTATTTGAGCTGGATTTAGTCTCTTCCTTAGTGTATTTGATGTTTGTATTCCCTGTCTGCTGTTTTTATTCCTATTTAAACTGTACTGGGTTTTGTGCAGGTCTCTCTCTGAAAACAGATTTCAATCTCAAGAGACTCCTGCTTAAATAAAGGTTAGATTTGCTTCAGTTAAACAGTATTTAGAAGAGAACCAAAAGCAAGCATTAAACTTCAACAGCATCCATTTAGTCATTTAGATGCTTTACACATTTAAAACGGTGTGTTATCTGCTAAATGTCAACTTTAAGGGAAAACAGGTCTAGATGCAATTTTGATTTGAAAGGTTTTTGTAAACGAGAGCTTGTAGAAAAACTTGCAGTGTAACATATTGCATAATAGCGCTGACATTTGTACAATGAAAAATCAATAAAGACATTGTTCAAAAAAAAAGGAGAGGTTGTAGGAAGAGCTCGTACTCTTAATGTAATCCTTTCTATTTAAAGTTCCCATGAAGACAAAATAGATGTTTAAGTGTTTTTATCACATACGTTTTTGGTTATACGTCACATATATGCACAAAAGCTGTTTTGTAGATATTCTCGGGTATTTTTTATCTGTGTTTTAGAGTTTATCTTTCTCTGGAGAGCGGTTAAAAACTGTTGACTCATCCTGCCCTCGAGGACGAACACTAAAATTGTGTCCAATGAAACACTTCCTCACTCATGACTACCCAAAACCACGTAGTATCAAAACTATTAGTATCAGAAGTTACCTGCATTCAGCGAACCGGAGCATGGAAAGATTTTATCACAAGTATTGTGTAGAATAGCCATTATCAGATTTTATTCACTGATTTGGGTGAAACTGGATCATTGTTTGATGGAGATAATATTTTCTGGTTTTCTAAGATTTCCTCCAGCTGCTCAGCTAGCTGTTAGCTGCTGTTAGCCAGCAACAGAACTGGGCCCAGCAGCCTCCAAGACAGACAGGAAAGACTCTACATAGGTCACTGGCAGAGTTTTCTTGTTGAAAAATAACTTTACTTTTTGCTAAAGTAACTCAGCTAATCATTAAGTGCTGTTAGTTTGGTTAGGAATGACTTATCCCTGGGTCCTGGAAGCCAAACCCAGGATGAAAGCCACCTCGCTACTGTAGTTTTAGTCCAGTAATGTTCACTGGCAGCTCTCAGGTCAGGAATAGTCAGCTAATAGGACTGATCTCCATCCTAGCGTTACAGCCGCGGACCGCTTTAGCTGCATGGCAGGGGGGCGTAATGCACAGCGGTATTGGCTACTCTAAATATCACTCAATATCATTGATACATCCCTCTCTAAATGCCTGTTTAAAGGAAACCCTTAACCAATAAGCTCTCCATGAGCCATTCATGGGATCTTTAAATTGTAACTGAGGAGATAAGTAGAGAAATTATGAGAAAATACCCAAAACAATAATGCTATTATTATCAACCAATCAATCAGTCATTTCATGTTATATCAAACCTGGTTCATAAAAAAGTGATGCACAGTCATACAAGAAGAGCTAAAAAATTGTATGTATGATTATATGAGCTGGTATTCCATGTATGCTTCTGTGTGTTGACTTGTATGTTTGTGTTGATAATGGTTGATGTGTGTGCGCTTCAGCAGCTCATCCATCCCTGGGAAAAAGCCCCAGCAGCGCTAAGAGCTGCCTAGCTGGAATGATTGACTCATAACCTACGCCTGAGTTACAAAAGAGCCTTATTCAGGCGGGCGTTTATGAAAGGCAGTCCCACAGGGCCCTCGACTGTCCTCCACAGCCACTCCAGTGGAGCGCTTCATTAGCCAGAGCGCTTCATAAAGGGAGTGAGCCCGGGCCGAACGCAGATCACATCAGGGTGTTAGTCAGAGTTTGAACGCTCACCTGTGGTGCTCGGTGTGCAGCCGTGGCCCAGATTTAGCTCTCCCGTGTTGATGTGTGCTGTAGGGGTGGTACAGTGGTGGGTTCGAACCTGCCTGTCGGTTGGGGCCCTTCTGTGTGTTTGCATGATCTCCCTGCATGGTGGTCTGGGTCCTCCCACAGGACAAAGACATGCAGGTTAATTGGCGCTGTGATTGACTGGCGATCGGTCCAGGAACCCGCCTCTTGCCTACTGTAAACTGGGCCTGGCTCCATGTACAGTATAATGAACGGACAGATGGATGGATGGATGGATGGATGGATGGATGGATGGATGGATGGATGGATGGTTTGTGCAGCTTTTTTTCTCTCTGTGTGATACTTCACTTTTATTTGAGTTCAGTGCAGCATCCAGGATCAATAATCTGCTCTGTTGCATGATGGTTTTAGAAAGATGAACTTAGAAAACAATCTTCAAGTGAGGTCGTACTCTTAAATATCACTTAAGGCCATAGATTTAAAGGGAAAATTCACTATTTTTCATGTGGATGTTAAGTCAGCGTTGATGGTAAATGAAGGCAAAATCAATAAATGCCTCAGTGTGTTCCTGGTGTTGTTGCTAAAGAACTACAGGCTATTTTAGCTTGAATTTCCAGTCAGGGGGCCTGCTAGATGAATATTTTTGTCACTTAACGCCGTGTATTGGCCAACAAAGTAATAGCTATTGGCTAGGGTGGTGATACATGGCAATTTTGGGCGTGGGAGTCAGAAGCTCAGTACATGTAGCAACACTAAGGATTTTATTGCTTCACTTGGCTACGTTTACCATCAACACTTACTGGACAGCCACATAAAAAGTGGTGAATTTTCCCTTTAAAGGAAAAGTCAGCATTTAAACTCTATTCAGTAGATTGATTATATCTGTGGCACTGTTTTGTTGTTTGATTGTACAGATGGGTGACAAATTAACAGAAACATTTTGATACTTTCATGTGCGCACTAGTATCCCAGTTTTGAATCTCAAACTGGTTTGGATCATGTTTGGGACATGAAACATGAGAAGTGTTGTTATTCTGTATGTATGATCATTACTGTATTTAGGTTTCTGATTATTTTTGGGAGTTGCAGAGCACAAGGGGTCAATGAATGGATTGAGGAGTATGAAAATTATGTGCTGTGTCCTGCAGTCACCACATCTAAACGCAATTGAACGTCCATGGGAGTTTTTTCTGTTGGACAGTGCTCTCCACCACCATCATCAAAACACCAGATGAAGGAATATGTTTGATAAAGTTGGTGTTCATTCTTCCGGTCAAGTTCAGAGACTTGGAGAATCTCTGAGAAGAAGCACTGAAGCTGTTCTGGAGGCTCATGGGGCCCTTTTCCACCAGATTAGCCCTGGTTCTCAAACTGGTTCCATTCCAGATCCCGGAACTACGGTGCTATCGAGTGAATCAGCCTGCGTTTGGACTAGTTTTGAGTAGAACCATTGAAATAAAGGATGTCATCAACAGAAAGTGCTGCAAATTGCACAATGACCTATAGTATATGAAACACAAAAAGAAAATTTTTGGCTCTAGCTTTTCAGGTTCTGAACCAGTTTACTTTTGGTGGAAATGCTCAGAACAGTTCCTGAACAGGAATGGGGCTGGTTCCATGTTGGTGGAAAAGAGCCCATGGTGACTCGAAACCTTTATGCTTGTTTTCTTTTTTCCTTTTTCTTTTTTTTTTGTAGATATTTTTAGATTTCTTTGTCTTCATTATAGTGTACATGAGTATATAGCTGAAGAACAAGCCTCAGTGCATGTAGCATGCACTCCACAACCCCGTGCTGTTTTTTTCTTTTCATTAGTTACCCATCTATATATCTCAATATGGTGGCAAATGTATGCAAAATAACATTCAGTGTAGAATGATCATTTGCTGACAGATGCAGTAAGTTGTCAGTGCAAGAAGTAAATGCATGAAAAACAGGTTGTAAAAACATTGTGGTAAATAAGAACTGCTGCACACATGCATTTGAGCATTCGACACCTTCGACACAACCGAAGATCAAACATATGCAACAACACAAGACACAGAAAGCAGATAATACTGCTGACGTGTCCAACAGCAAGAAGGTCGGCCCGCCATTTTTCTCTCAGCCTTTTATTTCACCAACCTCCCTGTAACGGCTAACAGCCAGTCCCACATTTGCCCCTGACCAGTGGTCTCTTCCTCGGTCACTCTCTCTTTTTCTCTATGTAGCTTCTACGTAGCCTTGATGTCTGTAACTTACTCCTTGATTCCACTGGGCATGCTGCGTCTGCTGCGCAGTTTTCGTCTGTACTCCACACAGCTTCATGTATCAAAAGCAGGATTTCAAAGTGTTTTGCCCACCTGATTATATTGGCTTTCTCAGATTTTGGTGATTTGGTCATTTTCTCTTGATTTTGGTGCCTCTACCATGTATAGGTAGGCTACGTAGTCTGCGTAGTCTGTCTGTTTTTATGAGTTTTTTATTTCGAAAATTTACAGAATTCTCTAAGCTGTTTCTGCCTCTGACTTGAGGCCCACTTGATCTGCGCTGTGCAGCCTGATGCAGCTTCTGTCAAAAACAGACAGAATCACAAACATTGTGTAGAATAGCCACGATCAGCTCTGGTAGTTGTCGAGCAGCTATGACCAGTGAAATCGACTTTTGTTGCTTGTTTGCCCAGCTACTTTTCCGGAATAACACCAGCGCCACGTCCCACAGTGGTCCAATGCTCCTGTGCTAGCCAACACTCCCCGAGTGCTCTG
>JAJHUR010087345.1:0-10860 GCA_027495735.1 Lutjanus campechanus | reverse complement strand
GCTTGACTCACAAACACATGAGCAATTCAGCCGCCACATGCAGTCAGTCCACTGTTTAACCCTTATCTGTCTCTTTCACTACTACACACTGTATCTACAGGAAATATGAAGACAGTGAAGATTTAAAAGGTTTTAGACAACAGTTCTGATCTTTCTATATTTAGTAAAAGTCCCAGAGTAAAATCTATTACAAATGCTTCTTAATGTCCTTGTTACTACAAGTTTGATACAATCTGATGAATTTTTCATAAATCACCCACCATAAAGGTCAGCTCTCTCTCAGACACAACTATCTCCCACCATTAAAGTTCACTACATGTGTCACAAATAAATCACATCCTCCATCAAGCTCAGGGATTGAATGTAATGGGATTACTTAAGATACAAAAAAGGTAAATGTATTCATTACAGTTACAGAAAAAAAGAGGTAATCAGATTACAGATAAATTCAGTTTGAAATAAAGAATGATATACTGGCGCAGTGCGCAGGCCTTACAATCTCACACCGTTACTCTCATCTCAATGAAACCAGCTGGTCTGACAGTCAAGTCATTATCACGGCCACTAGTGAAAAACAGTGGGTGGAAATTTCAACATTATTTTGTCTTTAAATCAGAAAAAAGTAACAACATCACAGTACAGTGACAGTTCTGCCTTCAGCTGCGAAAATATCATCACAAGTACTCAACATCTAATTTAAAGAAACATTTACAGGTAAGACCAACTGCTAATGTTATAAGCTATGCAAATGCTATAAGCTATAAATAACAACAGCTAACATTAGCAACACAGAACAACGGCTAATGTTACCTACAAAGAAAAACTGCTTAGGTCATCTGCATAGAACAACCACTAATGTTAGCTACAAAGAATAATTGCTAACATTAGCTACACAGGATAACCACTAACATTCTCTGTATGGAACAATTGCTATTGTTAGCTACACAGAACAACCACCTGTTATTTGCATAGAACAACCTCAAAGGTTATCTAGCTACACAGAACCACTAACATTATCTGCATACAACAACTGCTAACATTAGCTACACAGATAAACGGCTGCTTTGCACAACAACTGCTAACCATATGTACATGGAACTGCTAACATTATCTGCACAGAACAACTGCTACTTTAGCTGCACAGATAAATTACTAACATTATTTACACAGACCAACCGCTAACGATAGCTACAGAGAATAACAGCTAACGTTAGCTTCACATAACAACCACTAACATTAGCTACACAGAACAACCGCTAACATTATGTAGATAAAACTGCTAACATTATCTGCACCAGAGACATTATTAGCATTATTAGCTCCAGAGACCAACCACTAATGTTAGTTACAGACAAACCACTAATGTAAGCTACACAGACCAAGCACTAAGATTAGCTACACAGAAATTCAGCTAACCTATCAGTACCACAACTACTATTGAAAAATATTTTGTAGTGTGGTAATGCTGATGTACCACACATGTGTAAAGAAGTTTCTGTCTGTTTACTTTACATGTACAAAGTACATTTAAATGTGTATAATTACTGCTATTAATCTAAACATGAATTCATAGTAAAGGAAGAAACAGCTGAACAGACAATTAATAAATCCACTACAACAAACATAAAACATTATTTTAGGCTAAACAATTTCACCATATTTGGTATTAAGGTGATCCAAAAGTAACAGAAAGTAATCCAGTTACATTATTTTAATATTGTGATAACTGGATTAGGTTAGTGACTACATTTTTTAACAGGTAACTGTATCAGAATACATTTTTAAAGTAACCCTCCCTGTCCTCCATGCAGTCACACACACTCGATCATGCTGTCTGACACCGTCTTGTCCCTCTCTCCTCCTCTGGGCTGCCACTCCCTCCAGCTGCTCCCAGTCTCTCATTCAGAGGAGCCGATGAACTAAACATTGAGGCAGTTTTCTGACAAACATCATTTTTAATGCCTATTAGCCATGTGCCTTTTTTTCTCTTTTAGCTTACCGCTCGCTGTAAGGACGTGAAACTTCTCCCAGCTTGCCTCCTCTCCCTCTCACACATCCACACACATGTACACACACATTCACAAACGCTGCACTCCTCCCTCACACTGCTTACTCCTCCCTCTGTCCTCCCTCTCTCCCTCTAGCTTCAGTTAAGCTCTCTCACTCACTCTCTCCATGTCTGATTTGCCTTTTCCTCGTCCAGATCTTGTCTCCTCCTCATTTCAACTGTTGCTGCCATAAGTCTGATCAAAGGCAAACCACTGGCTGTGAGATAAAGTCCCAGCACTGTTTAATTAGTGACTGAGTAAATCACATACTTTGGAACAGCATGTATTCATAATAAACACTGATAACACATGTGGGCTGTCCTCAAAATGTGCGCCAACTCATAGTGGATGTTTTTGATGAAACTTAAAAAAAACCAATTGAATTGGAGAGTTTAGGAGTCAAACTATGCAGAGTCTGAAATCAATCATTACTCACCGTACAGGGAATTTATATAGAGGACTGTTAAAACTAGAATTGCCATCTGATGCCCTCTCAGGTTATTTCTCTCATCCAGCAGCCATTTAAATTTAACTGTTTCCCCCTTGTCTGCACAATGAATCATGGTGAATCACTCATTCTTCAGAACTGGTACAATTCAACTGGGTCTTTTTATTTTGACGGGCTTTTGATTTATACTCTTCGATATGCTAGGAAACGATCAAACTCCTGACTATTAAACCAGCCTACTGCCCAGTGATTAAATTTTTTATTAAATGTAAACGACAACTCCGTCTGATGGAAAAGTTAATGTCTCATAGACAAAATGTTTTCATTTTTCCATCTCACAGAATAGATGAAGTGAGCAGCCGTTTTATTTTTTAAAGTTGCTCAGAGTTCTTTTTATCACTAATCAAAATACACATTTTTAAACCATAATATTTATTTATCTTTGATTTAGAAGGGCTACAGAGTTGACATGTTATGGTTGAGACACATCTCATGACAATATCATTTAACGAATTTGCCAAAAAATAGAAAATGTATCAGTGCTTGAGCAGTATTCCTGCTTTTTTTAAAACCAGGAAGCGAGACAGGGGTCCTAAACCTTTTTTATGCCCGATTAAATTCATGTTTCGGTAAAAATCTGTACATATATATATATATATATATATATACACACACACACACACACTATATATATATATACTGTATATATATCCTTAAAGAGTTCATTTTCTCCCAAACATTGGAATTCATGTTGGTATAAAATTTTTTTTTTTTTTTTTTATAGGAATGATTTGTCCCAGTTCTAAAGAGTGGATGATTCAGTTTACATGCACAAAATATTCTGCTTTTTGCCCTTATTGTGAAAAAGACATTGTTCCCACTAAGCTGTTTTATGTGGCCGATGAAAATGAATATACTTCTCGTATTTCCTTTTGCATTCACCTGTGCAAACTATGCATAAATACTTGGGCGTGAATAAATTAAAACCTGCATGCCTCAAAATGAATTCTTTTAACTCCAGCTACAATTTATTCAATGATATTATTTATACCTTTAGTAACGACTCTTACTCCTCCTCACTCATCAGAGATATTACTGTAGTTGACCTTAGAGTGAGCAGTAAACTGACACTTCACACATGGACGACATGTCTCCACTTCCTTGACTGTAGGAAATTGAAACCAAAATATCCCGGATATGAGTGTTACCAACATTGGAGCCACACTTTCGAGTTCCTGCTCACACAGCTGATGGACTCAATCATTGAGCAAAGTGCAGCTGTCAATCATGGCATGAAACCCTTTTTTAATATCATCAAATAACTAATTAAATCCAAACTGATCACAAAACTGAATACTTGAGCAAACGTGTGATAAGAACTACCTAAAATGACAGAAACCATCCCATGTCCCATCTGCTAACATGGAGGCAGGATTTATGATATGTTTTGAAGCCAACCACCAGGGGGCGATCAAGATGCTTTGGCTTCAGTTTTAGGGGGCTCACATGTTTTCCATTTCTACGTATAAAGTCTACAGTTTCTACACGCTGGCAGAAATTAAATATATTGCACTATATACTAAATAGAAATTTTGGACACTGCATTTGTACGTCAAAAAATCTGAGGTTTGTCCAAAATCGCTTACATAAATTCAAAATAAAATGTAAAAAAAGCTACCATCTTCAGTAATAAGTGCTAGTTCCCTTCTTTAAGAAAATATCCAAATGTTGTTTATACATATCAGATATCAAAGACAGATGAATACAATATCACGGTTTGTAGAAGTAAAAGTAGAAGTCCACGGTATGATAAATCCATCCTACCGTTTGACTGGTGTGGACGAGTTCTCTCTTCTCCTTCCTCAAGGCGTTCAGCTCCCTCTCCTTCTCCCTCTCCATCTCCTTCAGCTGTCTTTCCAATTGCTGCACTCGCTCCTGAAAATTCACAACAGAGTTCCCGTCAGCGTGGACCGCCATTCGGTTTCTCCTCCTCATGAGAAACCTCGTCTGCTGTATCTGATTCATCTGTCCGTTCTCAGTTTACTTAATGTTTTCATTATGTTGTGAAGTAATATTGGGTAAATATCCCCGATGTGATAGTGTGTGTGTGTTCTGTGTGTGTTGTGTGAGCAAATGCAGAGAGCCAAGTTGATCTCCTCGGCCAGGACACAATGCAAATCAAACATCCACTTTGCAAGTTAATGAGAAACACGTGACTGCAGCGCTGAGAGTGTGACTAAAAGAAATGATGGACTGAGATTAAATCAGCAGTTTGAGATGGCGAATGTGACAGTGAGACAGACAGACAGACAGACAGAGGGTATAGAGATGTCATCTGCAGCTGAGTCAACCACCATCCCTCTCACACAATCCCTCTCTTCATCTCTCACACTGCTCTCCTCCTCTCACATACTCCAGCTAACTCAGGAACAATTCACTATTATTTCCACCATCTATCTATTGTCTATATTCATATGTTCTTGTGGAATCTGAGATGTGAATGGAAAAATGTTAAGGGTGTAAATATCACGTCAAAATGTCGTTCTCGTTCTCATTCTCGTTCTCTTGAAGCTACAACAAGGAGCTTTCATATTGTGTTGATTTTGGAGGTCCCTTGTGGAAAAAAGTGGTACAGTTTTCATAGCCATAACCACAAAATATAACAACAAAAATAAAATTATCTTAACAAAACCCTCCTTGTGCTCCTTTTTCACTAGCTAACATAAATTCACAAGAGAAATTGTAAACACAGACTCTTCTGGTCTGCAATGCTGCAAATCGTTTCATCTGATTTTAAGGAGAATCCGACCCATGTCGCTTGCTTGAAAAATCGCTCACCCTGGCTCCATTTCAGCGAATCTTCACGTTTCTCTAAAATATTTATCTGGTTTAAATCAATGTGACATCCTTGATGTTTCTGCTTCCCCTCATAAAAGCAGTTGAAAGCAGGACAAAGAGACTAATTAATGTGGCTGAGAAGAAGCAGCATCTTTTCTATGACCCACAGCAGCCTTTTTATTGGAATATCATCAGAAAAGACGGGGTTTGTAATGAAAAAAAGGGAACAAGTACAAGGAAGTAAATTTTCCCCTAACTATGTAGAAGACTGATTTAAGATTTACTCAAGTGTGCTGCTACACTCTACACACTGTTTACAGTTGGACAGCTTCATAACCTTTGATTCTGAGTGCAAAACTTTCACCAAAGAATCTGCGAATGCCTTTATTTCATATCGTTGTCACATGATCACAATATAATCGGGATAACCAGCTTGTAGGTGTGTGTTAAATGGTTTGAAGTCACTTTGCCTTCAAACCGTTGAATGTATACCTACTCATTAATTATCCCTTATTTGTAGCACATTTAAATAATTAAAGCTACTATAAGGAACTTGTTTCATATTTTGTTGATTTTGGAGTGAAATTAAACAAAAGACAAATAAGGTAAACTTTTACCTATTACGGACATTGACATTAGCATTTTTTGCATGGTTGGAGATGCATCTTGGTTGGTTAGCGACTATCACTGTCTCTTTCAAACAAATGTTATAAGCAGTCTCAAGTTCCATTCATTTGCCAACATCAAAATACAAATAATTATATTAAATCATCACAAGCAGTGGAATTTTTGAAGAATTTCAGGAACAAATAATTGGGGAGACCATGGGCAGCTGTAACACTTTTTGTCTCAGCACCTTGTTTTAAAAAATATATACAAAACATGACAAAACGGCAGCAGAAGCAAACACTGCAGCTGCACCTAAACAGAGGCAGTGCCAGATTCAGAGAAGATGTAAGCAGAACAAAACCATTCGACACCTGCTGAAAATATCATTATATGATATCATTATACATTTACATTTAATGTTAGAGAACAGCTCCTTTCCAGCTTTTTCCCCCATAGGCTATGACTATTTTATGTGACAGTTCTACGAGGAAATTTGTTAGAAATATTAAAATAAAACGTTTATAATCTTGTAAAATACATTTTACTGATTTGCGTAGTGAAAGTGAGGCTTGCAGGGAACCAATCTAAATGTGGATGGTGTCATTATTCTATAGCCATTACACTATGCAATTAAGATTTACTTCATAATGATAAGCTAAACCAAAAAAGTTGCCCATTTCCACTTAAAGTAAAGCCACACACAGGCATGGCTGTTGTCCTTTTTATGCTTAAGAAGATTGAAAACACTGTCAAATACTGTAAATTTTCTGCAAAGTCAAACAAACATTGAAAAACATGTTCAGGTCAATAAATCACTATCTAAACAAAGTACACACTGGGGTGCCGGTGTCTTAACAGTCGGCGCCTCGGTGCAGTTATAAATTAAGGATTTATAACACAAGTGCCAACATGTTCCAGGCCTCTTCAAACGATCGTGTGAATCCTGATCTGAAGAGTTTTACTGTCTCCTAATTTGTTCCATTCCTGGATTCTTTCCATCACAAAGCTGCAGAATCAATTGTTTTTAAAATGACTATCATTATCTTGGCTTCTATGGTAAATCAGGACCAGTTGGGTGCTACCCTGTCTCTCCGCCTGTTCTGGTGTGTCCAAACAAGCCTCTGTTCAAAACTGTCTGTCCAATCACAGGCGTTTCTCATGCGCGCTGCTTCGCAAAAACAGGTTTTAAGCTTACGGTGCATGTCTTGGGTAAATCCTTTTTATTTGGTTGCATGATATGGAGGCATTAATGTAGTTATTGTTTTAAATTGTTTGGCATTTTATTGTATCTGGGAAGAATAAATCATGATGATCTTTATAATAAACAAAATTATCCAGATGATCATTTCAGCATGGACAGTTTTGCTTTGCTCCAAAACTTTCCAAATCCCCTCATGTGTTTTATCTTTCCATCTTCACTGTTTTCCTTCTGACTTGCTCTTTGATTTCTCTCTCATGGTGGCCTCTGATGTAGTTAAGCTTGCTGTACAGAGTCATGTGACGAGTTTCAGGGCGATGCTGGTGTGAGTGCCATAAAGAGTTCACGGTCGCGTCACAAAGGAGGGCAAGTCTTAACCTGCTGTGGCGACCATGGACTGTGACAGGAGAGGAGAGTGTGCGTGTACGCGCATGTGTGTGTGTGTATTTCCAAATAAGCCATCTAATGTGGTCCAATAAGCCAATAATGTTGATTTTCACTGCACAAAAATAGTATCTGAGGAAGATTTATGGCTTAGTTGATCAATGCCAACAACTCTGTGATTATTGCAGGAGGAGCTCAGATTTGTGGCTTTAAAGTTCATTTTCTGGTCGGCCCTCTCCTTATTTAAACCCAGAAAAGCAGAAAATTAATTTCAGAAGCTCAAAAATGGAGAATGGTGCCAAACAGATCAGCAAGAAAGGCAACTTTCTGGTCCCAAAAGGCAGAAAAAAAGCAGCTTCAGTAACAGTTTCTATTAGATGTCTGCTCTGACAGCTCGTCTCGTGTTTACAGTCATTAATAAATATTCTTGTGTTGATTACTGGTCACAAACAATCTGAGCCTGTCAGAGGCAAAAACAAGCACAAGCAAACACACAAATTACACCTGCCATTCACCCCTGTTTCTGTCGTTCTTCTAAGCTTCCATCACAGTTAAGTTTTGTGGATTGTGGTGATTTACAATTTCATTTAGCAGACGCTTCATACATCTGAGGGCTACTGCAACACAAGCAAGGATCTAGTCAGCAGAGAACAACATGAGTAAGTGCCATGAATCAAAGTCTGAGTCTGACAGGACATAGGTTCCTATAGGCAGTGCAAGAGGCAGTGCATAAACTGCTTAGGATGTCTCACATTTTTTAAAAATATATTTATTTTGAAGTCTATCAAGTGCCGAGGTGTTTGTGAAAGAGCTGAGTCTTTAGTGTTTTCTGAGAGGGACTCTGCAGATCATACAGAGTTTGGTAACTTGGTTTGTTAAGTTTACAGCCTGTCATGTTGTCTCTCATCAGTTAACCACCAGGCCAGCACATGTGGTCACAGAGATTTTTTAAAATAAGTATTTAAGTACATACCTAGGATTGACATTATTTATAATTACTCATTAAAATGTTCTCCCTGTGCATTTTGTGAGCTTCTATCTGTTTTATGCTGTTAAACGCACACTGACTGACAAAGGAAAGAAAACGACTGCTCGGCTGGAAGAATCTCACTGAGAGGTTTCTGACTGATGATTTGGATCTTTGTCTTTCAGGGGGCAGCCCAAAGATGAACATTTACACTACTAACAAGGCAAAATAGCACTGTATAACATAACAACTAACAGGAACACCACAAAGTCCATAATTGGAAACAGATGCACCACATGTCTCTGAAACAGTCTAAACAAAAACTGAACATTATAAACTTTAGGAATGGAGAGCTTGAAGGTTCATTTTGGTAAGTTTGACCTTGTGTTCAGATTTTTGTCTTTGCAGGTATTGGATTTTATTTGACTGTCAGGTGTTCCTGTTATTTTGTCCACCTGCTCTGTGCACAAGTCTGACATCATAAATCTATACTAAAGAGACGTTTGTGTGAAAGTTAATCCCAGGCCAGCCTGCGACACAAAGCACATGACACACAGATAAGCTGCAAACCCGTATAGCACGTCAGGAGCAGCTGTGAAATTCTTGGAAAAATTCCTTCTGAGACATGTTGTTTACCTGTGCAGCATTGACCACATGCTGCTGACATGAGACTTCCTTCTCCAGCTCCACTTCACTCCCTCCCTCCTCCTCTTTCTCGTCCTCTTCATCGATGCCGCTCTCTTGCTCCAGAATGCGAAACTCCCAGTCCTCAAAAGCCCGAACCGCTGCTTCCATTGCCTCTTTCTCCTGCAGGAAAGACAGAGACATCAGTCTAATATAACCAGTTCTACCAGCTGCTGTCTTCATTCCATACTGTAGGTTCAGTTTTTAAAAAAAAATGCTGGATAACAAATTCAAAACTAGAAGAGTGCAGATGTCTGCCTGGGGTGTCGGGGGGGGGTATGTGGGTGGGGAACAGAGGGTGCCGGGCAGGCTGAAGGGTACACAGTACTGTATGCAGGTTACATTATCAAAGTATAATCAGAGTAGACAGGCTGTATGGCAGGCCTATTCAACTGGTGGCCCGTGGGCTGAATCCAGCCCTTTAACAACCCCAATCTGCCCCTTTAGTCATTTCTAAATATGTAAAATTACATGATTGTGATTTTATTTTAATAACCCTGCTAAGATCCTAAATATAAGGGCGTTAACATTGTTTATTAGACAATAATTGTTTTATTAGTAGGCTAATTAATTGGTTATGTCAGATGTTAAAGCCTCTGAAAACTTGGTTCAAAATAGTAAAAATGCATATATGGTATCAAAGTTTAATTTCTCATTAAGCATCCACAAAGATCTGAATGAACATAAATGTTCATACCTATTAGAAAACCTGGTTTTCAAGAGTGGGTGGGCGTGTCAGATCACAGATCATGTTTGATTGACAGCTGCCTCAGGAGTCCAAACACAGAAGCTAAGACATGTCCTGCTGTGGACCGCTGTAGACGCGGGCAGCAGCAAAATTTTAGCACCTAAAGAAATCAACCAATCAAAAAAAATCAGTGTAGACTGTATTTAGAACATGTTCTCCACTTTACTTTGTCGCCAGGCAGCGTTTTACAACAGGGAACTGAAGCTGAAGTCTCTGCTTGGTGTGACTTGTGTTTTATACTTTGAATTTTTTAACTTTACAGCTCAGATGTAGGAAATGAAAATGCTGGTCTGTTGGCCTTTCATACTTTTTTAAAATCTGGGCCTTATTATTATTTACTCAGCTACTCTTACTGTATATGAACAAAGGTAATCCCTTCCACAAAATTATAACAATAACAATAAACTTTAAAGAAAAATTCCAGAGTTTTTTCTCAGTGCAGAACAAAAAACTTCACTACAAACTTTATACAGATAAAATACATCAAATTTGAGTTTGTTTTTTTTAATCACTCAGAAAACAATTCTGGTGATTTGTATTTCTTAGTAATTTTGTTAGCATAAGCACTGGTTTGGTTTCATTTTCAAAACAACATGTTCAGCACATAAAAATTCCAGTGCAGCTGAAAGTAAAAACTCGTACAGCCTCATTGTTTCATAACCAAAATACCTGCACTCTTCTTCTTGTTCAGTGTTGACTTAAGTCCTCTGTTTGTGTGTGCAGGAGTGTATTTTTCCTCTGTGGTGCAATTCACGACGAGCCAGTTTCTAGAAGATGTTTCCCAATAAATCTGACATGTCACAACACCAAACCTGTTGTTAAGCACTGCTTTGAAAACAAGGAGGTCTCTCATCTCGTTCTGTCACATTCACAGAGACAAATACACTTCCTGTGTGTGTGTGTGTGTGTGTGTGTGTGAAGCTCTGACACATTGAC
>JAJHUR010087343.1:0-10047 GCA_027495735.1 Lutjanus campechanus | reverse complement strand
TAGGTCAGATGTCATTTTTAGGAGCTCTGAGCAGCATGAATTCATGTTTATTTCTCTTTGGCATCACTTTGTCACATGAGAACAGAGCGAGGGGTCATCTGACTGTAGGAGTCCTGAACAGTGATTCAAAACAAATGAAGCCAAAGTTTTTGCCAGCGCGTCTCAGCGGCATGTGAAGCATGCATGACGGCTCATAAAGCAGCTATTGTCCAACCGCGGCTCAGGAAGCAAAAGACGTCAGCGTTATGGTGCGAGCGATCCGAGGTCGCAATCTGTCATTTTCCAAGCTGTTAACAAAGAAAAAGCGAAGGGAATTAATCAGAGCAGAGATCCCAGCTGCACTGTGATTTACCTCTTATTCACTTGGCAAATACAGAAATTAAAGCCGAACAAAGTTGCTTCAGCCACCAACACACAGATTCACTCCAAGACTGTATAAACTAATATTTTAGTCTCAGTTCTTCCAAATAATTCTGACCATCATTTGTTAGCACCATCCAAACATCTTACAGATGATCATTTTCTGAGGGGCTCATTGCATGGTTCAAACAGTCTAGTAAAAATCCAGGTTTGCTTCAAAAAGGCTGACTATAAGGTTTATATAGATTAAAATCCCTTTATTTTACATGGCAAAAAGAGTTTAAAATGACCAACGCGTTTCGACCAACACAGGTCTTCATCAGGGTCAGACAGAAGGAATTTGCACACCTATGCTGTGTTACACAAATGGAGTGGGAGGCTAGCTCCTTGTCAAGGTGCAAGCCTATTGGCTAGACACCAAATAATACAACATGAAAGTGAAAAAAAGAAGAAGAGAAATAAATAAAATAAGACAGAGTAAAGTACAAAAAGTAAAAGCAAAAAGGAGAGAAAAAACTGTTTTGCCATGTAAAATAAAGGCATTTTAATTCTTTGTGATTTTTTGAAGGAGGCTTGCATTTTTGATTTTTTACTGAGACTGTTTGACCTGTGCAAGGAGCCCTTCACCTGAAGAATGAGCACAAAATACCTCAAGTATCCAAAGAGCAGCTGTACTGTGACCAACAGAAAGACCCAGCAGCTCTTCCACTCTGTTGTCCTAACTATCATCTGCAACATTTTACTCAAAAGACTATGTATATATTACATAATCTCTTTTAATCAGTACTTATGACCCCCGAGAAATGTGTGGTGGTGGCTGATTCTGCAGAGATCCTCTCTGTCTGTTTCCTTATATTTTGTCATGGTTTTGCTGTGTTTGGGACCAACCCAAACCCCACTGACTCGAGATGTACTGTTGAGCTTTTGACCTCTAGTGGTGCTGTGGATTTTTTTTTATATATCATTTGTCACCCGAATGAGGATCCATATGCATGTGCACATGGGTGATGCGATAAACTCTAAGCGTGGTTCATGCTACAAATGTGCATGATCTGTTTTTTCCAACATCTTTTTATTTCCATGGAGTGTGCCATAAGCCAGCACCAATATGTAATCATACAATCATAACAAAGCACACTGAGTTTCCGCATGTCCCTCATCTCATCCCTTCCCTCCACCATCATACACACAAATAAACAAAACAAAACCGACAGACCAACAAGCAAAGGAGCAAATAATGGAGGGTCCATTATTGATCTCCTCTTGAAAACTAAGAAGATAATGAAGACCAGAGTTCTTGAAAGATATGTCCCCGATTATTTTTATCTAAAGTCAGTCTCTCTAATGGCAGGAATTGTGATAACTGGTCCAGGAACAGCTGAAAACTTTTCCAAACTAAAAGTATACATTTCTTTGCAAAGTATGTCATAGTGATTAATATTCAGCATTTTTTTTTTTTAATCTACTTGGAAATTTTGCACATCATTTAATAAACTCAAACAAGGATTTAAATTCAATTCTATTTTAAGGACTGATTTAGTGAATGAATAAGCTGAATTCCAAAAACTTTTCAACAGATGACAATGCCAGAACGTATGAATGTTCCCTGGACAGTTGGGTGGATTAGTTTTTGGAAAATTTTATGCATTTTTAGTGAGAGTGAGATATAATTTATGGATGAACTCAAAGTTAGTTTCCTTGATACTCTTACTTGTAAATGGAAAACATATTCTTTCACAGATGTTTGACCAAGTATTTTCATCTAATCCCATCCCGAGATCTTTTTCTCAAATCTTTAATAGGGTTGGGAAAGATGATTGAACTTCATTGACTGTAACATTATAAAATTCACTTACTTTTAATTGTAATGGACGATATTAATATTGTACTTCAGATATTTCATAACTCAACTCACTTTCTTTGATAAGTAAACGCACAACATTCCGAATTTGTAGGTATTTAAAAAGTCAGTATTGGGAATGAATCAATTAATCTTAACTACACGTCTTTATGAAACAGATATTTTGATACTAAAATCTGTCCATTTAGCTGTATTGATTGATTTTAAGTATTTAATCAGATCAGGGTTCTGATGGATGGGGAAGTAGATGGAAACACAGTTGGTGATACCAAGTTTCTTCCTACAGTCTCTCCAAGCTAGAAGTGTGTTAAAAACAGTAAAACAATGAGCCATGTTTTTTATCTTACGTGATCTCCTTTGCGGGTGTGCACACTGTCCACACCAGCTAATCTGCACAGAACACATGAAAGAGTCAGAGGGAAACCACATGTTTTTTTTGGTTTTTTTTGCCATTGTACTGTGATGCTGTGCTGGGTGCTGTAGTGTTAGACCTCAAGGATTGTAACACTGAAGACAAAACAATAAAACTCCACAGGGCACCTTTCAGGTCTGGAGACGATCGTGGTCAGCGTTCAAAGAAACCAACAACTGTTGATTGTTGGTAGAGGACAGGATACACGGTGTGGTCTGGAGTGTTAAACATTCTGTCCAACCAGAAAAAACAACACATATTTTCATGTATTGTTCAGTGATGGTAGCGATTATGACCGCTGCAAAGAAGGAAGTCAGCTGACAGTGAGTGAAAAAGTCCATGTAGGGAGGACACCATGTCCTGTGTGACACCAAAAGTCAGCGTTGACTTATTTTAACTTATGTATGTAAGTCAACTTATGTAACATACTTAATTTATGTCATGTATGTAACGTAAGCTATGTCATGTATGGGCATAATGTACTGCTGATTGTTGAGTCTCATTCGCATGATGTCAAATGCCGACATTTTGGGTTGGCAGACATCCTGAGGGATTATTTTATATGAGAACTTATGTCACATATATTACATAACGTCCCATAAGTTAACTTGTTTCCTGAACATAACCAAGAAGTTTTGGTGTCTAAATCCAACCAAACTTTTGACCATTTCACAACGTTAATCACATGACGACAGAGGTCTGGTACAGCTGTTGTGTTGGTGTTAATGCTTTGTAAATCCAATCATTCACTCCAACCTCCTTCCTTAAAAGGCTTTGCTGTGTTTTGACAATGTTCGGCTACTTCTGCCTGAGACAACAGTCGTGTTTTACGTTACCACCAGAGGTCTCTTGCCAACAAAATGTAAACAAAGATGTTTATGACCACTAAAGATGGACAGTATGTCACATTTCATACTACTGCTGTGTAACTTCCCTTGGGTGCAGCCTGTGCAAATTTTGGGGGGCATATTAATTTCTTGGCCGTTCCTCGCAAACATGGTGAGAACAAATGTTTGTCACACGGACCCTCAGAAACGGAATCGTGGCCATGCAGATATGGAAAGCGTAATATGAGCTGAAAGGGACAGTTCAACCCAAAAACAAAAATACATTTGGAGTGAGTTGCAGAGTTTTGGAGATATCGGCCGTAAAGATGTGTGCCCTCTCTTAAATATAATTGGACAAAATGGCTAAACTAGTCCTCTGCTGCTCAAAGCACCAAAAAGTTACATTTGAAATTTTGCAAATTCAAAACCAGGGTCCCCTTCCATCATGACCCAGTTACTCAAGATAATTCACAGGCCTTGTTGTGAGCAATTTCATGTAGGAACTACTTTCTTTCTACCAGAAAGAAAAGTAGTTCCAGTAGATTCTAAAGTAGTTTCGGTAGATCCTACTGCGTTGGCATTATTTTGCTCAAGAATGGCTTGGGGCCTATTTATGCTGAATGTTAGACACTTATATGGATGCGGACTGCCTACTGTCTGCACTCTGCATTCATTTTGTCCATTTTTCCGCACATGTTCTAAAAGTTTACAGACATGGACGAAATGGAACAGTACCTCCAGTAACCATGGGGGCAGTGTTGTAGTGTAGCTAATAGTTAAAGACACGATGAAAGACACGACAGCGCCACAGGACATGATGAAGAAAAAGTTATCGAAAAGAATTCCGTCAGCATGTTGAAACTACCACTGCTATCTACAACACTGCCTCCTCTTTCTCAAGAGGAACATGTCAGAAACTTTTGACTCTTCTTTTTCTTCTTCTTCTGCGGGGTAACTTTTGACTCCATGCGTTGGATGTATTGCTAAACATCCATGCCAGTGTGAGGGTACATGGAACAAGGTAGTGATGGTCAAATCGTTTGAAACGGACGCATCTATTTTTGCATGTAAAGGGACATAAATGAGCCTGTACTGTAATATATTGTTTGACACATTATGGCATTTGTCAGTGAGGAACCTGGATTTAAATAGAAGTTATTACGATAAATCACAGACAACATTTGGTGTCATTGCATAAGTAGAAAGTATTTGAAACTTTAGACCGAGATAAATTTTACATTTGCTGTAATTTAATATGAACTACAGGCTTTCACCATAATTATATTCACCACGCTGAGCAGAATATGATGATATCAAAAAGAAATATATTCCATGTGTGAAATAAAAGTGACTGTGTGGTATTTTGGATGGATCCAGCAAAAATTTTCAGTATGGATTCATCATTTCTTCCCTGGAGACGTACAAATAAGCAGGAATGTCACATGACCGTCATATTTCACACAACAATCTGCGTGTTGGTCTGTTTGCTGTGGGTTGCCATTAATCAGGCTGTCCTCCACCGTTTGAAGAAGGAGGTTTGTCTGAGAATGTGAAGCATTTCGTCGGGAGAGCAGTGCCGACCGGCAGATATGAAATGCTGAGAAATGTTTGCACTGACAAATCCTTTTAACTGATCAAAGAGGAAAAGAAATGCATCATTTTTATTGCAGCACCACCTACGTGAACACATGCACTCGCACACGTGTTGGACGCACAATGAAACACACACAGAGGTCTCTGCTGTCACAACAAACAGAGCGGTGGGTGACCTGCGGAGTCAGGAGGCATCTCTGAAATCAGCTGTCTTTGTGTAAAAACAGCCTCCTGCTGTTTGTTCAATCGGGTCATTCCCAAACTCGGCTGCCTGGGTGGAAACACGTGCAGGGAGCCGTGAATTTCCCGATAATCTCATGAATATCTCCACCCTCCGTGGAGTCCTGACAACCAACAGCCCAATCTGTCTAAAACTAATGTGCTTCACTTACACAGCTGTGATACGCGGGCAACTTTTTTTTTACACGGTGCAGATGGCCGAGGCTGCCCTGAGCAGGAAGAGGAGACAAAAATCGATTTCTTTTTTAAACATTTATTTAACCAGGCACTTAACAAAGAGCACATTGTTGTTTACAGAAATGGCCTGTCAAAGTAGCTGCAGGGAGACAGAAGATCTCATAGAAAACACAGCAGGCTGAAGCCTCGGCCTTCTGCTGCCCGATACTGAACTGCTCCACTGGACCAGTTAGTGGGTAATGGTTTGCTCAGGGGCAACTGGGCAGAGGAATGTTACTCACTGCCCCCCATGATGTCATCAGACCTGTGACTTTATACAACCTCTCTTTGTGGTTTACAAGTGTGCCTCTCTGACTTTTTTTTTTTCCAACCAACTGATGAACAATATGACAACAAAAATAACTACACATGTGGATATGATGTTTGGATGATATACAAGTACGGGATAATCAACGAGTAGGTGTGCGTTAAACCGTTTGAAGGCATGACGTGGAGGCGAAAATGCTAAGTGACTTCAAAGTGGTGGGAGAAAATACTTCTTTCCCCCTTTTTAATCTGTTATTTTGTTGGCGTTATTGCTGAAACACAGAACTGTTGTGCTCACATCTTCCAGAGACTTGGGGGGTGTTCCATCAGGGCTGATAAATCTGCGCTTCAGGGAAAAGGACTGGCTTGAATTAACTTCAACTTCCACTCAAAACTTAAGCTGTTCAATGTAGCATGATGTTGTCAACGCTAACTCAAGCCAGGATAAAACAAGCTTGCATTGCAGATTATCAAAAAGAGGATAAAATGTCACAGAAAGAAGGTTAAAATGAGTTATTTTTCTCTCAGCAGTGAAACAAACCCTGCAGCTTAAACTATATGAACAACATAAAGGGATCATCATGAAAAAAAAAGGCCAATCCTGACGCAATTCACAAAATAAAGGAGACGACTAACAAAAAACCTGCAGACAACATAAAGACAAGAGTGAATCTTCAGCTGCACTATGTAGCAAAAAGGCAAGAAGCCATTAAAATAATTTTGGAGAAGATATACAGTACAAGCCTACTTAACATTTTTTTTTGTCTTCACAGCTTGAGCAAAATGACTGAATGAATAGATGAACAACTTTGGCGCACATTTTCTTAAACTGTAAATGTTAAGCTTTTAAATAAAAGGGTGTTGTTGGCTTTTGAAGACAGTGAAAGTTGTGTGACGTGATTTTCTTAACTTTTTAAAATGTATACGTTCTTTGAAACTAAAGTAAAAATGTCTGTGAAGGTTCTCAGTCATTCAGGTCATGGTATTCGTAGCAAGGTTTTCTTAGGCAACTGGACTTGATAGAGTTCTTGAAGACGTTTCGCCTCTCATCCAAGAAGCTTAAAGAAGCTAAAGTAAAAATGTCAATTCATGCTTGGTCATGTAGAAAACTAGTTTCTGCACAGACTTAAGTGATGTGAGCACAAAAAGACGCTTGAGAAGAGACAGTCATGGAACAGATCTCTCACTGAAATGAGTTGATGGAATACCACCTCTGCATCCTGGATCAAGCTGTTGCACTTGACGGGCAAACTGGGTCTAAAACTGACAGGATGCAACACACAAAACTCCTGCAGGACAGGAGGGGAAGAGGACTCTGAGTTTACATTTATGATGCTTTGTTGTCAATCAAACCTGATCGACAGTGTTTCCCAGAAGTCCGACTTTTAATGCAAAGATGTCGATCAATATCGTCGCCAAATTCCTGCTGCTATCTGCATTCAAATCTGACACAAATTCTAGCAATGCACCTGAATGTAAACATAATTGTAAATAACTGTATATATTATCTTACTCTATTCTGTATTTAATTAATTATCAGAATAAGTTGTGTGTGTGTGTGTGTGTGTGTGTGTGTGTGTGTAACATGAATGAACTTGAACTCTCATTTTATTGTGCAACCCTGTGTTGTGGAAAAAAAGCACATAACTTTAAATAACTGCAGAGTGGTAATGACAGATTCTGCAGCTCTAAAGTCCTCTTATATTTTGTGTGCAGGAAACGAGACGTGCATTTGTGTGCACAAGATTTTTTAAAAATGGAAACAAGCTATTTAAAAGTGTGCCCATGTGGCACCATCTAACTTTGGGGTCACAGCTTGTTTAGCACATATTAAGCCAAAATTATTTCCTGTGGGAACGTATCAATACACACATAAATGCACACACACCAAATGTTTTTCAATTGAATTAAGATGTCATTATATATAATGAGATGCTTTTGAGATGTTCCGTCTTTAATGAAATTGTTACCATCTGTGTGCTGAGACCAGGATCCAGCTCAGCTACTATGGCTCGTTCTGGTGTTTACTTTAAAGGCCACATGAACATGCATCAAAATTTGCCTTGGAGCCAATTTGCCCCAGTGGCCAACTGCAGTACTGCCACTAAATAGAAAAAGTCCCCCTTTTTCCTCACAGAGTTCTATTATAGAGGAGATTACTGTTAAAGGTCAATAACTACTCTTTATTTTATGAATTTTTAATCCAAGGTTTAATGGTGGTTGTAAAACTTTGCCAGACTTTTGAAAAGCCAATATGCAGAAAACCCTTTTGGGGTAAGTTGTGGAGGAATGGTGCCACCTTGAAGTCTCATACCGTAACTCATGGGTGAAGTCATGGTCTAATTATTGGTCTGCTGATTTCTGCTGAGGGAAATACGACTATATGACTTTCTGAGGCAAAAATAAAACTAAGTTTGGATTGGCTGTCTGCATCCAACATTGGTAAGCTGCAGGGCAGGAGGGCAAATCAACTAAATGGCATCAACCCCCTTAAAAAAGGCAATTAACCCTTTTCTATTTGCCAGTAGACTGTTTTTTTTCTCATGTGAAAGAAAAGGGTTTTTTAAACTGTCTGTGTTCAGCTCTCAGTACTTTCGTAGCTTCTAACAGAAACTCTGTGCTTTGAAATTTAGTTTCTCTTTTGTGACGCTGTTTGTACTTTCAGGTATCTGCTTTGTTTTACTGTTTGTATCGCAACTTGTCAAGTGAGAGAACAGGAAAGCCATGGAGAATTGGACCTAAAATGCAGACTTGCATACTAGGCTGGCGGTTCAATTTAATTCCTAACATCAATGAGCAGAAACTTACAGAACAGCCCAACAAATGCAAACAAATCCAAAAGGTGAAGCAGGAAAATCAACTGAGAAAATGCAACAATCCAAAAACACTCAGATGAAGCCAAACTGCAAATACACTTGGAGGCTGATCAGGGACAGGTGGAAACAATCAGATATGTAAAAAGAGTGGGAAAACAGACAACGACTGGAAATAAAGACAACAAAGACACATAAGGGAAGACTTTACCAAAATAAAACAGGAAGTTGATTAAGTTCTTAAAATTAGCTATTTATCTAAAAATTGATTGGCTCATAAAAGTGAAGACCTAAGGTGATCCTGAGGAGTTCATGAGACAAAGTTCTTCACAGAAGAATTTGAAGATTAAAATGGTAAATGGTAAAAGAAGTCTGTGCCAGGCTGTTTTCAAGATAATTGCAAAAACATAAACTTGTTTGTTTAGTGCCACCGTGTGTCAATTTGCAACCCACCTGCTGATTTTGGTGAGTTTTTGTCTTGCAGTTTTTGTTGCATGAAAAAAAGAAAGAAAGAAGAAGCAGCAAACAAAAACAATAGCGTTTTGTTTTGTCCCCTAAAATCAGTATTCCAATGGATGCTGGGCAAAGTAGCTCTAGTTCTAGTTTGCACAAGGAAAAAAAAAACTTATGTTGAATTATTCTAAACAGGAGAATTCAGTCAGACAGATGGACAGACAGGCAGATAGACAGAAAAACAAATATGGCTGGCAGGGTAAACCAGGTCACACTGACAGCTTTAATGCCCCAAACAGGAGCATCATGGCTGGTAAAGAGCCCCCCCTGCCCCCGGCCTCTCGCCCTCCTGTAGACAGCAAGTCAGCTGTGTCATTGGCCGCTAATGGGAGGGATCACGCATGGCTGTATAACAAGAGCAGGACAAGCTGTCAGCGGTCCTCTGACAGGTGCAGCTTTCCCAGAATGCCTTGCAGCCGTGCCGCAGAGCGCCGCCGAAGCCCCTGCATCTCCGGCTGCTCTCTGCTGACGAGCCAAACGCGTCCGTCTCCCACAGACACAAGTAATTAGGTTTTTCAGCCGGGCCTTACACAGCAAACCAGGAGAATCCTCCGCTGCTCCTTCGCCTCCACTCTTCCTTCCTCTTTCACCTCCAATCAAACCACCTTCAGCTCGCGCGGCGAAGAGGGCTGCGTGTGTGAGGCTGTTTGTGAGACACGGAGGAAACAAGAAAGAAAGAAGAGACAGAGAGCCCGAGAGAGTGAATGGCGATGATGCACAAAGCTCCCACAGCTAATAATGATTCTTTACAATAAGTGCCAAAACATCTCATCGAGCAAACGAGTGTGGGAGTGACGCCCCTGTCATTCAGTCAGGCCCGCTGAGCAAACACATCATCACAGCGACAGCTATTTATTTACATAACACACTTATATAATGAATTGAAAGGCTAACGCAGCACTAAGGCCAGTGCTAATTAGAGGAACAGAACAATCAGTCTGGAGT
>JAJHUR010087340.1:3302-27281 GCA_027495735.1 Lutjanus campechanus | reverse complement strand
TAAAAAAATATTGAATGCCAGTGTCAATTCAAGAGTCATTCTGTGAAATTGTAGTCTTTATAAAGCATTTGTTTAATCAAAAAACCCTTCTGTCTTTCTTTAAGAGCCATTGTAACAATAATAATAATTGTGTAATATTGTATACCGTTACAACCCTAGACATGACGAGATTTGACAAAAAAAAAAAGCAAAGTGATTTTCTGATAAGAATTTAAAATTTTCCCAACATTTTGAAGCATTTCATGACCATAAGGGGGTTTGGTGTGTTCCTGTTGGATGTAAGATGAAACAGTGTGACTGATCTTTTTCAGGACGGTGTGTCAGGCCAAACTTCTGTCCCCACTGAAATCCCTGTGTTGATATTTATCTTTGGAAAATTCTTCTCTCCTCTCCTCCAGAACATGAGAAGCCCACGGCGGTGATCGAGAATGGGGAGGTGAGGCTAAACGGGAAAGGGAAGAAGATCAGGAAGCCTCGGACCATTTACTCCAGCCTGCAGCTCCAGGCGCTCAACCAGCGCTTCCAGCAGACCCAGTACCTCGCCCTGCCCGAGAGAGCTGATCTGGCGGCCAAACTGGGCCTGACACAGACACAGGTAGGCCTACTGTGGTGGATGACAAACACACAGAAAAATACACAAAATAATCCAACGTATGCTACAGTATGTCCACTCTTTCACATTCAGAATCAAACACTCTCCAACTATAACTCTTTCTTAATTATTTTAAGATGATGCATTGAAATTTAAAAAAAATTAAAAAAAAACTTATGAAAGCAAAACTGTTACTTACCAACCTTGAAACCTCATGAACATGGAGGATTTTGAAACCAAAGCACAGGTTGAGGGTCTTCCCCCAGAGTTTATAGACTGTTTCCTGCGTTTTGGTGACTTTTAAAGAACGAAAATAAAAAAATAACAAGTGGACTACACATTTCCTTTGCAAAGAGGCACCTGCATATGAGTTATAACTGTAAGTGGAAAACACTGTGGAACCACAGAATTTAACCTCACCTGGTTCAAAGTCAAATGTGATTACAATAGGACAGAAAATTAATATTTTACACATTTTTCTAAGGACGTGTTAATTCTTAGAAAAGATGTGCCTCTTTCCTTTAAAATATTCTCTGAATTTGTATTTCTTTTTCAATTTTGCATCACAAATCAACATTTGGTGTAGCTGTATTCTTGTAGAAGCAGTTGACTTTTAGAGTTGTAGGTAGGGTGACCTTTTTTTCTGTGTATAAGCTACTCATTTTTTTTTTTACAAACGCAGAATGCAAGAGCCACATAAGGCCTACAACAATGACAAATGAAAATTAAAATGTTAAAAATAAAAGCCGTTATTCATTTCCGTATATTTTGTTTTTGTCAAAGCTCCAGGGAGCCACTGGAGACGGGCAAAAGAGCCTGCGTGGCTCCAGAGACGCAGCTTGCTGACCGCTGCCACAGTCGTAGGGCTTCCTACAGTGCAAGAAACAGGTTGTGATAGCAAGAACAAAAAAAGACAATGTTATAATTCAGGAGAAATAGGGCGATGAAAAGTTTTCGAAGTATCGTTCAGGGTAAACACATAAATGCCTGTGATGACAAGAGCTAAAAACATCTTTTGTAAGAACGGCTTAAACAACAATAAGTGTGGGCTATTTTTCTAATTGAAGGCGTGTGTGCATCATCTCACCCTAATTTCCAGCATGACACCCTGTGAGGGAGTCACCTAAGTTATGGCTGGAATGTATGACCACTGCATAGATAAATATGGATACAACATACAGACCTGCGATGCTGTTTTTTATTAGAAAATACAGGAAAAAAATCAGATTTATTATAGAATCTGAACTTCTGATGTATTTGATTGTTTGGGTGGATTTGTAATTAAAGTGTTCTTTGATTCACAGAAAGGGCGACATGGTCAGAATAAATGCCCAAACAGGCACCGGTACATTCTTGTTAACTAGAGTCACTGTACATTCCTTGATGTGTCAGGACATACTGACATGTACTTACATGCGCTGAAGTGTCACACCAAAGTTTTGTCATGAAATCAGAAAACAAAAGACATGAAACAACCAAACAAGATAAAAGGAAGCGGCTGGAGATCACGTTTGGTGTGTGTGTGTGTGTGTGTGTACTGTGAAGTGTGTGTCCACATGTTGGGTGTAACTGTACATTTATAGGTCTGCGCTCGAGCCACTGGTCATCTTTTTATTTGTCTGTTTTCTTTCTCTCGGAACACAGGCACACACATGCAGTCATAGACAAATAAAAGCCTAATGGCGGCCATTTTGTCTGTTACATGAAGTCAGTGAACCGAGATGAACTGAAGTGAATTTTAGCCACTTGTTTCAACATCATGAACATCTGAAATTCATATTGTTTTTAGGAGATGAGTTGGGATTAAACAATAATCAACAACATTTTCCTGTAAATAAAAGTCTAATTTGTCACACTCCATTGATAATAGACAATAGTGATTCAGCTTTTATCCAGTCAATTACAGCTCCAATATTTGCTGTAATTTCTTTCTTTTTTGCAATTTTGTTCCAACTATTTGTCAGCAAATTACTTTATTCTTCCTCTTTTCCATCAGTGAATGACAAACCTGTTTGTCTTAACCTGAGTTAGGACAGCAACAAATACCATCTGGATATTTTTATGTTCGTGTGAGTCGACTGTACTGCCGGGAGACTGACGATTCAGGGTTGGTTCCTCTGACAGTCTCTGTTTCCTCATTTTCCTGAGCATCTTTAATGTATTAGAGAAACAGTTCAGTTTGAGAGGCCTTTTAATTACAATATATTGTGAAATAACGTGCTATTAAGTGAAAGCAGAAAAACAGATTATATCATCATGAGCAACGCAGCCATCCCAAACTGTCTTTTGGACAGCCAAAGCTGTCATAACCATTAATTTGGTAAAAAGCAGTAAAAACTTGGGACATTATCACGATACTTAAGCCATAGCACAATTTTATTGCAATTAGAAACCTTTTCTGATATGAATACTACGATAACGTGATTTATCACTTCAGTCATTTTTATTGTAGCAAAATGTGTTTGTCAAGCTGATTGTGAGCTTGTGACTGCACAAGAAAAAAAAATGGACTGAAAAAGCAAGTGTACCAAAATGTTTAATTTGTATTTTCAATATTAATGATTCATATGATTAAAAGATTCATACTTCCATGTATCCATCTATTCAGTGTATCGATAAAGTACTGCTACGAAAAACATTGCCAGACTGTCTATTTTTTCTTCCCACCCTAAACTTATATAAAAGCCCAAAATGAAGACACTCTTCTTTTGGACAATCCTCGTGAAAGAAGGGGGAAAGCTAGTAGGCTATCCATCCACTTACTGTAAATCAGTTCCTTTAACCATTTAGTCTTTCACCAAAAAGATTATAAACCAGTAGCAGCAGGTCAAATCTGGAAACAGTAAGTAACACATTCGTATTCTAAATATATATTGGTTTACTGGCTCAGAATACCCAGCCACTGTTTAGAGCTGTTATCGTCTTGGTTATGATTATAATCATTGTTCTGCTTCACAAAGCAACAGCAGGAGAAGAGAAGGCAGCACATGTAGCAGCGTCTTTGTGCCAGGAACTAGTGGGGTTTGTGACATATAAAGGGTTATTTTTAAAAGTCATATAATGCTGCGTGTAACATTATCAAAGATGTATTACACGTGTCAAAACGGTGAAAAGTAAAGGTTTGTGTACTGAGCAGGTGTCCCTTTGGGGGAACATTATATTGGATTGTTTGGGAATAGGGAACCTCATTTGAAATATGATATATGTGTGTGTGTGTGTGTGTGTGTGTGTGTGTACACTGTGTATACATAAGCAGCTGATGTCATCAGATGAACTGTCCTAATCCCATATGAATTAACCACCGCAGCTATGTTTACACTGGGAGCAAGAGATGATCTGTTCATTTGCCTTTGCTTTTTGGAGTGGCAAAGTGGTTTTGAATGTGGTCTGCTAAGTCATACTCACATGCATGAAGCACTCTTTTTAACCTTTCTCTGTCTGTGTTCGTTGAGGTGTTTTGGATCAGAGTAAGAGAGCGTTGACTGATTGTGTTATAGTCTTAGTATGTGATACTAAAGTGCAATAAAAAGTACTCTTTTTTTTAAACCAGGTGTTTCCTTTCTGTAAGTGCCTCAAAGTAAGTAAGTGTCACAGTGAAACCTTTATCAAAGAGACCAAGGGATTCCCCAGTTTGTCGGTTAAAAAATGTTTTGCTTTAATGGCATGACCTACCTGTGAACTGGTTTTACAGGTTGTTTAATAATCTAAACTCAGCCCAGTATCTTAAGAATTAGTTCACATTGGATAATTGAACCTTCCTAAGTCCCGCCCCTCTTAGCTCTGTGCTCTAATGACAGTTGAGCAGGCTTGGTATCTCAGTTAACTTTCTTCTTTCCTGTTTCCTGTACTTATGCTTTGTGCTAGGCTCATCTCTGCTAAATGATGTTAAACGATGTTGCTGGGGGACCTGTAAAAGCGACATACAGTATATTCACATCTTAAATGAGCTAATGTTGGCTCGCTAACTAGCAAGCTAATCTACATCAATCATTAGCCAGCTAGATAGCTAAAGTTCTACTAAGATTAGTTAACTCATAATGTGGCCCTAAATGTTGCTTTTGCCTGACAAAGAGAAAGTTGACCAGCATACCAAAAAAGGGAAAGAGATAGTCCAGTACATACCCCCTGGTAAGAAAAAAAGAAAAGAAAAAGCTGATTCTTTTACACCTTGAATATAAAATGTTGATTGGTGTGCTTTAGAGGTACTATTTGGTTTTGATGGAGCATGGTTACCTGCTTTCCCCTGTTTCCATTCTTTATGCTAAGCTAAGCTAACCAACTTCTGGCAATAGCTGTATGTTTACCTATGGACATAATCAATTTTCCTATCAAACTCTTACCAAGAAAGAAAGTAAGCATGTTTCTGAAAATGTCACATTATTCCTTAAACCATGTATTTTACTGTCGTTGTCTAACCGTAGCCTTTCCTTAAACATAGCTTATTAACTGTAACCATGATCTTTGACTGAACTTAAAGGACAAAAGTGTACTACAACTTGGATTTTAAATGCTGAGATCTCAGAAACTAAAAGTAAGTCCCAACTGGGCAACACATGGTGAAACGACGATACAAGTTTTAAACAAGCAGAGAAAGCCAAATAAAGCTAGCACTTTATTTGGAGGTTTAACCAAAGGTGGGTGCAACTGAAACGCCTCTCATTGCACAAAAACAACAACTAGTACTGTGAATGATAAACCAGGAAATCAAGCTGAACTGATGTCATGACCAAATGTGGAATTCACTTTCCAAGATAGCCTCCCATTCATTCCTGTGAAAGTTTCCCCACTTTCTGGTTCCCACACGCACATGAATGTGCTAAAACAATTGAATGATACAGTTTTTTCCAAGGCTTTCCTAATTTAATTAAATGAAAGAGATGAAACTGAGACAACGGAGAGATTCATTTAGGGGTGTTGGTCTGTTTTCTAATGATTTATGTATGTCAGAAAGTCTTTTTTTGTGTGTTGACGTGATACTGCAGCACCATCTGTGTGCAGGTTACAACAGAATTACCTCACAGCCCAGTGCTGCTGGAGGATTGATGGGCATCAATTAATCTATTAGTTGTCAACTATTTTAATAAAAATAACCTATTTTGATAATTGAAGTAATATTTTTTCTAACTTGGGCGTTTGTCTCAAACCTATATGACTGTCAGACCACCAGTGTTTGCTGATCCCTTGTTAGCGATCTGTTTAACTGCACTTTACCTTTAACCATCTGATAGTTGATACTGTAAAAATAGAATAAATAATAGAATAAAAATTGAATCATCCAATCATTCAGTGAGATTCTGTCTGGCGATAGGGTTGGCGTATAACCTGTAATCTGAATGCAGTTTTTTACTAAATAATCTTTTTGCTCACTATTATGTGCAAGGAACATTTTTAATTTAATATTTTTACATTTGAGGAACAGCAATTTTAATTGTTTATTTAATGCTGAATTCAGACTAAATGCATTAAACATCACTGTTGTAAATACAGACACTTGCAGGGGGGAAATAGTACATTACATTTTAAATTTAACACACACACACACACACACACACACACGTGTTTTGCAGGCTTTTCTCACTTCTGGTGGTGACGTGAACCAAGGGTGACACAGAACATCTCGTATTGAAACAGTCATGTTGCTCTCAGTCAGCTGTATTTAGACTTGTGTGTGTATGTAACTGCACAAGCACATGCAGTATATATTCTGCATATACACACATTCCTCACATGTATGGATGCATTTTAGTGCACATGCACACACCCATGCATCTACACAACCATATGTAGCTTGTGTGCGTTTTCATACACATATATGGAAACATAAACACACACACTTGAAGATAGTGATCATACACTACATCTCTGTCCCGCCTTCATGCCATTAGGCCGGCAGCCAACCACTGACCACTTTCCATCTGAATCGCTAATGTTCCCAGACGCAGCTGAGAAATGGCACGTAGCACAGTTCTAACGTTTTTCCTTGAAACTCTCTCTGTCACACACAAACACACACAGATGCACACACACAGACACACCTACACACACACACTCTTATGGTCCATACAGCTTAAACGTCCCACCACATGGATGCCTTTTATTTCTGAAAACCTTCTCAGGACACCACTGATCAACATTTTTTTTAAGAATTCACAGACGTACGCTTCAAGTTTTGGTTGTATTTATCGTGGTTACACACATACTGTACACACACACACACTCCATAGCACCTGGCCTGCCTCTCAGCCACCCTCCTCCGCTAATGTCGGTGTCATTAGTCGCGCTCTCAGGAAAGCTGTCAACTCCATGTTGCTGCTGGAATATGAAACCAATAATTACAGCAGAAATCCTCTCAGTGAGGCTGCATTAACTTAACGTGCTGTTGATTGACTCCTGGGCTCATAAGCTGCACTCCACATACTCACTTTAGGTTTTCAACCATGACCTATAACTGTGGTGTACCCCTCCAGGTAATTATTACTGTGTACTGCATTTTTTGTAAATTTCTTTAGTCCAGAGGTTCTCATTTTTTCTTATCCAGGGATCCCTTACAAGTTAGAAAATATCCCGGGGACCCCTCATGTTTTTTCTTGGGATTAATTGGAGATAACCCTTTTTTTTCACATAGCTATGAAAGAACAACAATTTAGATTTAGACCATGTCAACACAGAATACCCATAACATACATGCAAATCAAGAGTGTCTTTCACTCTTAGTGCATACAGAAAATGAAATGCGGATTCTGATTATTTTAAATTATATATATATATATATATATATATATATATATATGTAACATTTAAATAAAATAATATATATACACAATCTATAACTGTTCATAATAAATTATCTCAGATTTATAAATTAATCAATTTCGCATGCAAAAATAACAGCAGTACACATAGAGTCAGATACAGTATTAAATAGGTTGGAATCCTATTTAATATAAAGTCTATGGTTAGAGTGAGTTGGGGAAGCTCAGGCAGGCTGCTGGAGCTCTGCAGGAGTGCAGGACGTGCAACATTATAATTTGACAATTACAAGTGATGAATCCTGGATACCTACTTGAGAGCCACTGCTTTAGTCTACAGATTAATGTTTAAGACACTTTTCCTTAAGCATGGCTGTGATGACTATAAGAACAACTAAGTTCTTAAACTTTAAGATCTGATTTTTGTGTAATTTACTCAATATAGAAACTTTGAGAAAGAGTTCAAAGTGCAAGTACAACTTCATATCTGAATAACAGCATTATGTGCTGTAATTATGATGGTATTGCAGATTTATGAAGTGATAGTTTAATTTTATGTATTTGCCACCATCCATACTAACTTCTAACAGGCTGTGATTGACGTCAGCAGATACACTGGAACAATAGAGATCAAATTAAATGTAAATTTCACTCTGCATGACTTCTCGGCTCTTTAAGCTGAGAGCTGGGTGTGAAAGCTGGGTGCCTTTTTGATTATCGGGTAAATGGATAATTTTTTCCATATATTTAGAGTCAATTAGACCAGTCTGAAATTAGATTTTTTATAGAATCAAATATCTTCTATAAACCACTTCAACCATCTTCATAAATACCCATAAAATCCCAGCGTAATAATTCCCAGGACTGTCAGTGTGGAGGAGAAAACAATTTTAGCGCCAAGAGTGTTTTCTTTTCTTTTCCCTTCTCTTTTATCTTTCCCTCCTCTGTTGCCGGCCAGAGGTTTTTCTCCGCACAGCAAAAGTCCTTTGGGCGTTCGCCTTTCCTTTACGGCGCAGTTAAAACCTGTTTGAGACAAAAGTATCTTTCACTTGACTGTGTGTAATTATTTATGATTCATTTGTTCCCGCTAAGCTGACAGGTTGGCCGAGAGGCATATTCTTGTAATTTGATGCTCAATTTGCAAGCACGCTGGAAACAGAGACCGTGCCAATTATATCATCACAATTCAATCATTTCTAACCACTGACGAATGATTGAAGGGATATTGAGCTCAATATTTTCAGATATTCAAACAATATTATGTCTGTCTTATTATATATTCAAAGGAGTAAAGACATGTTTTATAATTTGAACATCATCATTTCATGAAACAGAGCATCAGTGCTGAAATATATCCTGGAAATTACTTAAATTGTATATCTCCATATACTGTAATTGTACCCTGTTATAGCAACTAACCATATGTCTATTGAAAACACAGTATATTATATATAACCTTATGATACTGAATGAGATTATAGTTTTGTCCATACATGTAGAGAGGTAGATAGGTGTGATGTGACATACATCTGCCCATCCACCATGTTGACAAGGTCAAGATCTGCTAGTAAAACATACAATGTGCATTGAGAGTTTAGATTTCATTACAAAATCTACTGTAACTTGTTTAATTCTTAACTGATTATCATGACATCTGGTTTATTAGAAACGTGAGAAACTGAACATGATACTAGTTACTTGTTGGAATTAAATTCAATGACTCGGGGGCGATCTGATCAGCTCTATGCCAAAACATTAATCTCCTGAATAGCAACAACTTCCTCTGGGACATGCAGGCTGTGACCTATGAACAGACTATATCAAGTGTAAATTACTCACAATTTCAGCTTTGGCGAGTTTTTTCAAAAAGATAAACCGTACACAGCAGATGTTCTTTTCTCAACTTGAGTCTCAGGAACAAAGCAGAACTGTTATTCTTACAATATAGTAACAACCAAACAGGCAACTTTACAACAGTAAATAGACAGATATAGATATAGAAATCTACATTGTTGGAGAAACTCACAAAAGCTGAAATTCTAAATAATTTTGAAGCTGCTTGTTCACAGGTCAGAGCCTGCACGTCCCAGTAAAAGCTGTGCCACAGTTACTGAACCTCTTTTTAAAAAGCCTAATCTGGATGCCTCAGTAGTAAATAACTACAGGCCCATTTCAAACCTACCTTATTTTTGGAAAGATCATTGAAAAAGTTATTTTTCAGCAATTTAATGCGTTCTTGGTGCAAAACAGTTTCTTTAATGCCTTTCTGTCTGGATTTCGAGCATAGCGCAGCACTGAGACTGCACTTATGAAAGTTTTAAATGACATTCATCTGAGCAGTGATGCATAAAAGTTTTCAGTTTTGGTATTACTGGACCTCAGTGCTGCATTCGACACAGATGACCATAAGATACTGCTCGACAGACTAGAAAAGTGGGTTGGACTTTTTGGTACTGTGCAAAATTGGTTTAAATCTTATTTACAAGACAGGGATTACTTTGAATTTGTGCAAACAAAAATTACATGTGGAGTTCCTCAAGGGTCCACTGTCGGGCCTCTTCTGTTCAACATCTACATGCTCCCTCTTGCTCAGATTATGGAATATCTCATCTCCTACCATACTTATGCAGATGACACACAACTCTACATAACAGTGTCACCACATGCCTACAGTCCCCTACATCTACTAAATATGTGCGCTGAAGAAATCAATAAGTAGATGTGCTAGAATTTTCTACAACTTAATGCAGAAAAAACTGAGACAGTTGTTTTTAGCCCCAAAGAACAAAGAACAAAAAGTCAGTTCTCACCCTGAATCCAGGACACTAAAATATACAAATCAAGCCAGAAATCTTGGTGTAGTTCTGGACTCAGACCTAAATTTCAACAGTCACATTAAGACAATTACTAAATCATATTACTACCACGTTAAAACAAATCAAGAATTAAAGGATTTCTGTCTAAATAAGAAACAGAAGAAACTTGTTAAGGCCTTCATTTTCAGCAAGCTGGACTATTGTAATGGTGTCTTCACAGGTCTGAGTAAAAATTCAATCAGACAACTGCAGCTCATCCACAACGCTGCTGCCAGAGTCCTCACCAACACCACAAAAGTGGAGCTCATTACACCAGTACTTAAATTACTGCACTGGCTTCCTGTGTTTCAAGGGATAGATTTTAAAATCCTATTACTTGCCTATAAAGCACTAAATGGTCTCGGGCCTAAATACATCTCTGATTTGCTTGTACGTTATGAAGCACCAAAGATCCCTCAGATCATCTAGAACAGGTTTGCTCAGAGTTCCCAAGATCAAAACCAGTTGAGGGGAAGCAGCATTTAGTTTCTATGCTCCCCACCTGTGGAACAAACTTCCTGAATACCTGAAATCTGCTGAAACTGTCAGCTCATTTAAATCAGGCCGTAAAATATTACTGTTTACTGCTGCTTTCCAGTAAAGTGGACACATAACTTCTTGTTAAGATCATTTGTAGTTCTGATTTTATATTTGTTTGCTTTTGCTTTTGTTTTTATGTTTTTTTTAGTGTAATTTCTGTTGTTTTAACCTTTTACTGGCTTGCTTTTAGCTTTTGTTTTTATGATATTAAATGCAATTTGAATGTTCTTTTAATGTTTTATTTTAATGTATTTCTATGCTCTTGAATTGTCTTGTGTCTGAATGGTGCTATATAAATAAACCTGTCTCACCTTGCCTGATAATCACTTGTTCATCTGTATGGCTCATTATTACCTAATTGTAAGCTTCATACTTACATTGTTTGCTCTAATGGCTTTAGAAGGTGTGTTCAGCGTTTACAATAGTCTGCGTAATACGACCTTTTGTCCTTTATTATTTTAACATTAGTAATATTCAATTATGTTGTTGTCTCTCATGACGTCACCACAACTTCTTTGTAATTTCATTGATGTTGTTCATGTTCCAACCCTGTTCTACTTGTTCATGTTTTGTAAAGGGTTTAAACCATACTAAAGTGATAGAAATCATATCACACCCATACAGAGTTAACAGGATAGTATACAGTTTGGTTTTTTTTCCACACTCTGATATTGGATCGGTACTCTGTATTAGTCGATACGCAGTCAAAGGTTACATTTTATTTTGTTTCAATCTTGTTTTAAACATGAAAAAAGGTTGTTAACACATATTTCTCACCATAGTTTCTACTGACATAATAACACATGATGATATTGTTATTATAGGCCTACAAAACATTCACTGATTGGAAACATTAGGACACATCACAGATCAATAAGACAAGCATTCTGTGTAGGTGTTTGAAACACAGACAAGGTCCTTTGTTTTATGTTATTTCACCCCATGAATTTTCTGTCACTGACTATCAAAATTAAAGCACAGATGCTGACATTTTTGCAGTGCTACGTCTAAAGTCACACACATTTTAAGCATTTTCTCCCACTCTGTGGAAAATGACCTAATGAGATTCATTCATGGTACATTAAACATGTTAGAGAACCATATTGTTGTGTGGATCAGCTTTTTATCTAACTTTTCCCTTTTCCTTGTCCTTCTAGGTGAAAATATGGTTCCAAAACAAACGATCCAAATACAAGAAGATCATGAAGAACGGGCCCTGTGGACCTGAGGGAGACCACCTCGCTCCCCCTCCGCCGTCCTCCTCTTCTCCGTGCTCCCTGTGGGACATCAGCATGGCCGCCAAAGGCGCGCCAGTGCACTCTGGAGGATACATGAACAATTTTGCTCACTGGTACCCCGGACACCAGCAGGACTCCATGCCGAGGACTCAGATGATGTGACAGACAGGAGGACGAAACACTTCCAGGACAATAATGGATTTATACCAGCAAGCTGACTGGAGCTGTTAAGAGTCTGAGCTGCTCTGGAGGCAGAAATAACATAACTGGCAGAGATAAACTGAAGTGAACAAATTTGTGTCTAAGTTACTTTAGGCTGAAAAAGTCTAAAGAAAAGCTAAAAAACATGAAATTATAAAGTAAAGACAGCAAACTCAGATACATTTTTAAAATTGATATAGAACATTACTTTTTTAATTTACTGTTTCTAGCATGCACAAAATATGTCATCAGGGCTGTAACCATAGAAATGCGTAGACCTGGCTACAGGATAGCACCATTGCCGATCACACAGAGCACATCTGGCAGGTTGCAAAATGCACAACACACTGTACAGCCTTTTTTGTTTAAGCTGTTGTTTTAAAAAGCAAAACAAAACAAAACAAAACAAAGAACCAGCAGCTTGGCAGTCACGAATCAGCTTTCCCTAGCCTTATCGTGATTTGTCAAGTAAACTCAGATCTGTACCTTTATATTTTGGTTAGCTAGAAGTAGAAATCTTCCTTGTCAGTAGATAGTTAGCCCCCTAAACATCTGTAAAAACATGGAGGAGTTAACCATACCTTAACACAAACCATGAATTATACGTTAACACTTATTAGTACAGTTTAAATAAATGAAAACAACTTACCTAAAATCTGAAGTAGTGCATTCATTTGCCGCCAGGCTGCTGTTTTTCTGTGCAGATCATGGTAACTATGGTTGTTAAAATCACATAGCTCTGGAACAGCCACCACTAATTTCTCCTCCATGATTGTTATTTCCGAGCATCTGTAAGCTTTGTCCTCACCGCAACAGGAGGCTCATCTCTTAATTAATAATCCGACTGGATGATGGGTAAAAAACGTGGATGACATCGGGCACTTTTCTGCTGCTAATGAAATTCCAATTATCTGTCAGCAGATGTTAGCTAAAGCTCTCCCAAAAAATAACTTATTCCTGTGCTTTTGTATTTGTGATGCCCGGCACATGTTGTGAAGAACTCAACAAAATGGCTCAGATCTCAATGGCAGAGTGATTAGCTCGATATGAATAGTACTACAGTTGATTTGATTGAATGCTCAGTTCTGATAGCCTGTACCACTGAGCGCCACACTGAGCCTTACACTCTGCAACAAAAAAACCCATCACAACACAAAAGACATGGCAGCCACAAGAGTTTACATAGTTAGCCCAGCAGACCTTCCACATAAGTGATGCAGTCTGTAGCTGCGAGAACTAACTATTTTGTTTCAATGTCCTGATGTCCTGATTTTATTTGTAGTAAATTTTAACTGTAATGATTTTGCTGGTCATTTTGTCAGTTAGCTAATTTGTATATTTGATGAGAGGTGTGCTACTTTTACTGGACATCAGTCACACTTAGACAATAATGGTAAACGGCAAAGTGAAGCTTTGCACAGTCCCTCCAGGATTTTTGCAGGATTTTTGGGGGGGATTTTTCCCACCTAAAATGTCTGATTTTACAGCATCTTCTCTAAAAAACTGTGATGCATGTTGCAGATGTACCTGCACCAAATTAAAAAGAAAAAGTTGTGGAAAAATTGTAGTGATTGGACAAAATCTCAAGGTTGTGCAGAATTCAAGGGGATCGGTTGAATTTGCGTGCAATTGCAACATCACAGCTTTCTGAGGGGACTGTAGCAGCAACACTACATTAGAGTAAGAAAGTCAGTGAACAGACTCAGTATTATCCTTTAAACATCGATAGCGAGCCAAAGCTTTTTAAGGTTAGCTAACATTAACCACCATGCCGTGCTACCGGTCAACTGTGACTATGTGAGGCTGGAGTGGAGCATACTGAGCGAGGGTTTGTTCTGCTGCTCATGAATTCAACTTTTCATTTGTAAGAGAAAGAATGTGTTATTTATTTTTCCAAAAGTTCACACAGTCTCACTTTTATACAGCCGGTCAAGTTATTTCTGTCTCCAGAGGTGCTCTGCCTGCCAAGACATTTTTGATAAAGCTAGAACTCAAAACTAATGCCAGCCCTGCATCTTTGTTTCTGGACATTTCAGGGGTTTTTTTTCTCTCTGTCTTTTCAGTTGGGTACAGTGGGGCGGGTACATGTGTAAAAAAAAAAGAAGGGTTCTTCAGGGTTTCTTCATAATTGTTCTTTATGGAACTGTTCTGATTGAAAGGACCCCATGATTTGCTAACATTAAAAACAGATCAAATTAAAGAACTAAAGAAAAGTTCTTTTGATTCTGACCATTGTGTGTATTTTATAAATTCTGACAGGTTTTAACACTAATGGTTCTGTGTAGCGTATAGATCTTTAAGGGCCAACAGGGGCTCTGATAAGGTTTATGAACAAGCAGCCATTTTATGGTACTTCTCATCCCCTTTTTTAAGAATATTTGGGAAAAAGGCACTGAATGGACACAGCTACTTCATTGTAGTCTATTTTTAAAAATATTTTCCATAATAATAGAATATCTAAAATAGTGAAAAGATGAAACGCCAGAAATGTATTTGAAAGTCATACCAATGTGCTGATTTTGTCATTCTCATGATTAATTGAAGGGTTCATTTGCAAAAACAGATGTTGCAGCTGTTTTTATTTATTTCCCTAAATCATGTTTTAATAAGATAAGATATTTCAATTGTTTTTTAAAATTTATATAAATCATGTTTTTTTTATTGTGCACTCAGGGCAAAATCAATCAAACTGGTGTTGGTTTATTTGTTTAAAGAACTGTGTCTGTTTTGGCAAATGAACCTCTCGATCCCACTGACTGAATCTAAAGTAACAATGAAGAACATTCATATTCTGTTGATTTTGGAGGCCCCTGTGGACAAAAGTGGCAGTTTTTCCAACATAATAACCACAAGATATAATGTCAAAAATAAAAAATAGCTAAATGAAAACCTCATCCTGCTTCATTTTAACTGGCTAACACACTACTCACCGCACCTTTGACAGGGAAAATGGAAACACAAGCTTGCTTCATCTGATTTCAAGGAGAATCGGACCCACAGGCAGGCTTCAAGAGCAACTACACGGATATAACCAATCTTCTCGTGGATGGTCCTGTTTGCATAAGTCATATAGAGGCATCAGTAACCAGTTAAAGACTACTTGTAATAGCTTTAAATATTTGGTTCCATCACTTCAGCACAAGTCATTGTTCAGTTTTGTCCCCATTAAAGTAGATTTTAGTCCGTTTGGTGGCTTTGGTGGAAAATAATGAGCTGTCAGATGCAGAATAAGCCATGTTAAGTTAGTTTTATTTACATAGCACCAAAGTAATAACAGAAATTACCTCAAGGTTGTTTCCATACAGAGAAGATAGAGACTATACTCTTCATAGGGCTGTGACGATAACTGCCTTAGCTCAGTACCACAGGGTTGAGCTCGATATGTCATCACCACAAATTTTATTATGACCATGCATTTTCCAGCTAATTTCACTCTCGTGGTAACATCAGAGCATGGCTCCCTTAATACAACTAGGGATCAGCACTGTCACACGCAAGTCAGGAACACAGCCTTTAATTTGATCGACAGACTCATCCCAAGGCATCATGGGATTGCCAGTGTGCAGCTGACAACATGTTAATAACAATAACAACTGTTTTCAACACAGAAAAATGAATAAATAGAGTCTGTCAACTACCAGTGATGGAGGTTTGTTGTTCTTCCTGTTTTCTTGCAAGATTGGGTATAGTATTTTCTGTCGTTCGTTTATTATTCCTGGGTATTGATTGTTATGTCCGAATGTGTTGCCTTTTACTTCCTTTCCTTTGCTTTTGACCACTTCCTTTTGCTGAAAATGTTCGAATTTGGCTATGATGGGTCTGGGTCCGTTGTCTGATCGTTTTCCTTGGCGGTGACTTCTGTGGAATGAAATGCTGTCGCCGGTGTTGGGTGGTAGTAAATGTCATGAAGTTTTTTATCAGTGATTCTGGGTTGTCGGGTGATTTTTCCAGGATGCGTGAGAAGATGAGGTTATCGCGCATGAAGCAGGTTTATAAGTCCAAAACTGCTTCTTTCATCAATTTGTTTTCTTTTGCGACAGCGTGCATCTGATCAGTGGGTGTTTTGACAGAGGCGATCGTGTTTTTGGTTAATGCTGGCCAAGAGACTAACTTCGACTTTGGTGGTTAGAAGATCATTGGTGTCTGTAGAAGAGTCCTTCTTTTTTCTTTTGAGAGGGTTTGGTGTGTCTGGAAGGTCCATTTTGTTTTGTAGTGGTCAATAAAAGCTTCCAAGTCCGTTACGTCCTCCACTGTCAGGTTTGTCTGCTCCGGGTTGATAGTGGTGAATGAGCTCTGGATGCAGATGTAGTTTTATGTCTTAGAATGAAGAAATAGTTACAGAAGACATTAGGTGTTGGATTTATCATTACAGATTTATTTTACCTCATCTCCAAGAAGACACTGCAGTTCAGAGCCAGATTACTGTAAAAGTAAAGAATTGGATTTTGTGAAAGTACAACGCTAAACGACTAAACTTACTTCCAGGCTAACCCCTTTCACTTTTCCTGTAGTAGAGAAATAACAGACAAGACTTTCCTTGGTGATGAGAAGCTGCAGCGTTTATTAACACATAAACTGACAACAAATTGACACACTGTAACCTGAACTGTACATTTACTGCCAGACTGACAACTTACTGCTGCGCGTTTCTGCTCTTCTATGAGCAGCACCATCACTCAGTCCGCTGCTCGCTCTTCCTCACTTGCATGCTGCACACATTTAGGCACTGCTCTATTCTTTAAAGGAGCTATGGCACGCTTATGACAGTGTGGTTCAATAAAGTCCAATGAAGCATAATTATTAAGGCAGTTGGGGTAAACCGCCATCCCACAGGAATATGTTGCTTTGTCACCGTGGTTAAAAAAAAGTCCATACTGTCACAGTCATAACTCTTCATAATATTATTTTCAGAGACCCGTTAATTCCCACCATGAGCAAGCACTTGGCAACAGTAGTGAGGCAAAACTCCCTTTTAAAAGGCATAGACTCTGAGCAGGCCATCTGTTTCGACCAGTCGGGTTTAGGGAGACAGAGAGAGGGAAGAGAGGGTTTGGTTCATTGTGGTTCTAAATGTCTGATTGTGAACATTTCACTGTTATTTAGTGATGGTTGCTATTAGTCTTAATGTTTCATCCCAACACTTTTTCTGCTCCACTCTTGAGACCTCCTGAAGTGGGAAACCCCTCATGATCCGCAGTTTACAGCCAAACATATAAACCATGATCAGTTGGATGGAATTTATTCAACAACCCCAACTGAATTTATAATCTGCCGATAACATATTGACTATGGGTCAGGTTGCACTCTGTTACTTGAAATAAATCAAAGCCAGTAATCACTGCCACCCTTGATTTGATTTTGTTTATTTAAAAGGATACTACACTTTCCATGATAACCTACTCAGTATGTACTCACCATTATGCCGATGTGATGATAGGTCCAGATCTTCAGTTCACAAAACAATCCTGGAGTTTCAGCAGAAAACAGGGTAGCAGCCTCAACAATGGCAGTACAGCTGATATTTCAGCTAAAAACATGGCGTAAATGGTGTTTTTTGCGGTGAATTTTTTAATGTCGCGGCTTGCAGACACTTGGATTACACCACACAAGCAGGATGGAGACATTTTGTGTTTGTTTTGTGTGCTATTTTTAACGTTTTATCCGTGGCCACTATTCACTGTCATTGTACTGGATGAGGCTGCTACCCTGTTTCTCCTAAAACTCCAGGACTGTTTTGGAAATGGAAGATTTTCATCCATCATCACAATGACATGGTGGTGAGTATATACTGAGTGGGTTAATCTCGCAAAGTTGAATATCGCTTTAAGATACATCAACGGTGGAGAGAATTATTTTTTGCATATTTAACGGATAATCTCAAATTTAGGCTTCAGTAAAATAACATACCCCTTCTCAGTGTACAATGTAAAAAGTGTATTTCATTGGTAGTTATGTTAATGTTTAATGAGTCTCATTCAGCGTTCTGCTTTTGTGGATTAAAGCGACTTAAAATTACCTGGGAGTGGGTGAAATTCGGGACAGAGGTGTTGGGGGTGAGCGTGTCATGTCAGAATTGAAACAGAACAATACAGAACATTAGAGTTGAAATGCGATAATTTCTTATTAATCAATATTAACAATTATTATGTAAATCAGTGACAGATTCTGAGGGATGATATGATGCTCAGTGTCCTGACCATGTTTACAAGTCACATGCACAGGTGACAGGTGTGTTACATTCAAGGTGATAGTTTAAACATCTCTTCAGCAGATTAAATTAAGCTGTAGCGGTTTATAAACACATTTTAGATATTTTTATCACAAATTCCTTGTGCAGTGGCAGCTGCACTCTCTGTCATCTGGTTTAAAACAGGTCAAATGACATCAACAATCTGTTATTTATGATCAGTGCCAAGGACAAGTGAAAACACATTCACAATACACAATACTGACATATTTTGCAAAAAAAAAAACTAAATGTTTAATATCTAACAGCAGGATTTATTGGCCTACAAAAGTGATTTGATCAAAATTAAATATTTTACAGATTCATTTGTTGTCCATTGTATCTTTTACTGTAATGGTTAGGAATGGTCAGGACAACTGCTTGTAATTTCCGACAGTCCTGATTTTTTCAGGACATCTGGTCGCCCTAGCATCAATTAAGTTTCTCTTGTGTGTCTGATGTCCATGTCTTCTCCAAAATTTTCCTCCTCTAGTCTGCCTGAATCGGTTGTTCAAGTTTTCCTAAATGCGTTGAACCAAACTAGCTATTGTTAAGTCATACTAAGCCATGCAAATGTTAGCAATTATATTAAACAAACAAAAAATAAATAAAAAATAAAACTACAATAAATACTTTAACTGAAACCACATTGTTAGGTTGTTTAGAGCAGTATTTTACTTTTTGGGTAAAGCAAATAATTGAGTCAACTTGCCTTAAATTTAAGTATATTAATGCAAACTGTTGATTTGAAAGCAATCAGACTATGAAGCATATCTGACTTAAAGCAACTGAGTTAATCTAACTTGTTAACTTCATTTGTGTGTTACCAATTGAGGTATTTTTTTAAGTTGGTCCAATAATTCTCTTTTGTCGGTGTAAGGTTTCTGTGTGCCCCACTGGCCTGGAGCCATTTTCTCTTAAGTCATAAATCAGAAGCGGCAGGTCACGTCTTTCACCCCGCAAACATCTGGAAACGCAAAAAGAGTCGTCAAACATTGTCAATGATTTTATAAAATGACCATGTCAATTATAGGTAATTTAGGACACAGCTTGTTAAATAAAGCTTTCACTCTGGCGCTGTAATTATCTGTAATTGTCAGTCAAGGGAAAATCCTTCTGCCTCAGGCCCCAAAGGAAAAGGCTAGGAAGTAGTGGATTACATCAAACTGGACTACCGCAGGCTAATCCTTTCACAACAAATTGATCTGCTAAATGAATATTATAGAAATGCATTAATATATTATTGTATTATGCTGCTTGTGGTTATTTTTTTCTGGGGTTTAATTTTAAAAGCACTGTTGGAGATTATGCAACAAGAATCTTTAGTTCCTTTTCTACTGTGTTTTTTTTTTCCAAGGACAAAAAAGTCATTGTTTCAACTGGTCAGATAGACTAAAAGGATAAAAGCAAACTCAGCAACATACCCTCAGGTGTGATTTAATATGAGAACAAAGGGCCGTGGTGATATGCGAGTCTGAGGGAATCTGTGTAAATTTGTGTCTGTGTGTCTTAAAAGGTGATGAAATATTTTTATCCTGGCAGAAACAGACATTGTTGCACTGCCACATGAAAAGTCTATTGCACTTATGGCCACACCCAGGCATGTGAAGGCATCACCATCATCATATAATCGTCTGACGGTGCTTCATGTTTAGACCAAAAGGTTTGTTTCCAAATGTAACACACATTGATAGAATTAGTGCAGCTGGAAGAAAGAAGATGAAAAGATGGGGCTAATAAAAAAAAAATAGCTGAACTGTGCAGGTGGTCTGTATACGAGTTTATAGGCTCAAATTCTATCATGGCTAAACAGAAAAAGTTCTGGATAGAAGCCCCAGAGAGGGTTCTGGGTGGAACCATTACATTATAGAAGGGTTCTCTGTAGAAACTCTCATAGGAGGTTCTGGGTGAAACCTTTCACTGGTGGTTCTATGTATAAACCTTTATGTTGGTTTCTAGGAAGAACTCTGACAGAGTTGCAACTGAAACCTTTATAAACGGTTCTACCAGGAACCAAAAAGGGTTCTCCTACGGATACAAGCCAAAGAACCCTTTATGTTTCTAGTTAGCACCCTTATTTCTGTGGATGTGGTCAACTGTGTGACACACGATGTTAACTGTTACCATATGGGCGGTCATGTCAAAGCAAGCTGATGATAAATGGTGATGAAACTGTTTTGAGCAGATCTACATATTAATCATGAGATTTTATCGACTTTATTTAAAATTGATTTATTGCTTAATCCCAAGTGTGTACAGTTTGACCTGTGGTGCAAACACCTTTCATACATTTTGTCAGCAAAACTGAAAATGAAATGCTAACTCACACGAAACTCATCCAATATCAATCAGAAATCTCTTGTTGAATTTATATTTATTATGTTGTTTTCTAGCATGTATATCAAAATGTATAAACACCATATAAACAATCAGTAAATAAGACAACACAGTGTTGATGTAACAGATACAGTATAAAGTCATTTTCAGAGTTTATCGATGTTTTTGTTATCAACTTTCACTCCTTTAAAGGAATTCAGAGCTGGTGCATAAACATTTCATGAAGCACACTGTAAAATTGTTACACTGTAGAAACGTATAATTGTTACTGACTATAAAGAATATTTAATTTCTACAAGAAAATCAGCTTGTTTTTCTGCTGAGCAGAACTGTGTTCTGTTCCACGAGTCAGGTTTACTGAGTCGTCTGTTATGACTTTACTGTGTAAAACCTGAAAACTTTTAAAAAGACCTGGTCTGAAGTTGACTCAGCCATGTTATAACTGATTCATGCACCAATAAATACATACTAATGTTGTGGTTACATAGTTGTTAACTATTCATTCCACAGAAAGGGAGTTTCAAGTGTGCACTCTTTATGTCTTATTAATAATGATATGTGAATACAGAGCAGTGTGCATTTTCAGTGGAAACATCCACTGAGGCAAGTGTGTTTATCATGTTGGTACATTCACAGATTAAAACTCTTAAATTATTAAGTTAAGAGAGATAATTACCTACCTAAAGTATAGTGAAAGTGACATTTACTCATCTTAATGATGCTCTCAGAATGACAGTGACTGTATCTAATAGTATAGCTGCGTACTTAAAAACAATATCTTAAACTGGACATATTGTTTGAGGGGAAGCTCTTAGAGGTTAAGTAAGTTAAAAAAAAAAGATGATCCAGTTTCTAAGTCGGATCTAAATTATTTTCTGTCCTGTGTTTATGACTTAAGAACACTTGAAAATTATTGTCAAGATATTTTTTTTCCCACGTTTTTTGTGGTAATACTCATTTCAGCCACAAGAGGCTGAAGTGCACCTCTACCCCAAGTTCTAAAAAGGACTAAAGACATTCATATTTTCTTCCAGGTGAGTTTTAATCTCTCCATGTAGCTCTAAACACAAGGTAGTTTGTTAGCAAGTAACATAGCACAACTGTCATGTCTTTCTTTTGGCTGTTTTTAATTGGCATTAAACTGTCGTTAGTTCCAGCTACACCGATGTTAGCTGCTAGCCTACTTGCTAGCAAGTGAAAAACAAACAAAAAAAGCCAAAACAAAAGAAAGACCTGACAAGTGAAATAACTTGCTAAAACACTATATGTATATATCTATACATATTGATATATGAGAAGTGAGCAGAACGGCATGGTGGAGCAGTGGTTAGCCTCACAGCAAGAAAGCTGTAGATTTGAATCACAGTTCGAGCAGGTCCTGTCTGTCTGTGTGGAGATTGCATGTTCACCCTGTGACACCATATCCTCGGTTATTTCACCTGTCAGCACCTCTGAATAAGGTGCTGGCTAACAATGAGAGCTGCCCAGTGCTCCTGATACCAGGATGGGTTGGCAACAGCAATCTTAGCTGTTGCCAACTAAGATTATTTTTCCGTCAAATCAGATTTGGCTGTACAATACAAATATTCGACAATTTGTTCTTTAACATTTAGTTCAGAACGCTCCACTAAATTCCTAAATCAGCCTGGATGAGTATGTTTTACCAGTTAGACTCTGGTTTTGATGCTTTTCTTTATCACCTGTGATGTGAGAACATCAGATTTTCACACTGTCAGAGAAAGTGAAAGTGTTTGTCCTCCTATAGTTCAGTTATAAAATCATGTCATGAATTAAGGATTTATTTAGACTAAACCAGAGATGGTGATTGTTGGAACAAAGGCAAGATGAACCATGATATTTTTGGTGGGTTTTATTTTGTTTTGTCAAGTTTGAATGAAGCTGACAATGATCTTAAAATTATAGTTTTGCAAAGGGAGTTTGGTGAGTTTGGCGAGAGCAAAAAAAACAAAAACAAAACAGCTGTTTCTGGATAAACAAAACTTATCTTACTCTACAAAAAAGGTCTCTCATTGTTGTAATCCTTTCCCTAACATTGTCAGACACTTAAAATAACAATCAGAGCCCGTAAATGGCGAAACCAAGCACAAGCAGGCTGACAGCACGTCACCTGCGCTCCGTTTCTATCACTCTTCTCCGCTTCCATCACAGTTAGTTTAGTGGTAATTTTTACACTTGGTTTGTGGAGTTTACAGCCTGTTATGTGGTTCCATTGCTCTGTGTCCAATGACGCAGCTAAAAAACAAGAGCTGAGTATTGTTTACCAACCACTGGTTTTCCTTTCTCTCATCAGTTAACCACCAGTGCATGTCGTCACCAGGGTTTTTTAAAACAAATGCACCAACTAACTAAAAATATATTTATGATTCCCCTTATATACAGTTCCTCAGTGAAATGTTTCCCTGCATATTCTTGTAAGCTTGTATCTGTTTTATCCTGTTATTGTGATGCACACTGACGGACAAGACAAAAAGTGTCTCTGACCGATGATTCACATCTTCAGCTTTCAGGGGGCTGCCCTAGATGGCTCAAATGCAGACACTGAATTTCACTGTAATATTGTACTCTGCATGATTGTATAAGTGACCTTAAAGTTGGCCTTTACCTTTATAATCATACCTACATTCCCTGTCAGGTGAAGAATGAGTCATCAGTACGTGAACGTGAAGTGGCTTCACTGTCGGGGACAGATTCAGGTGAAATACTGTCGGCCTTGCATGGGACACTTTCTTCCTCTTCCTCTAAATCCAGTGGACAGTTGAATGCAATCTTTTTTTAATGGGAAACACACATTAGGGAACCTGAACGTTTTGCACGGATATCAGTGAACCACAGAAATATAAAATGACATCACTTCTTTACATCTGTGGGAAACCCTCATTCTTTGAGGAAGCACATTGATGGTGTTGGGAGAAACAGTGCTGTCTTTTTGGACACTGTTCTCCTGTCCTTCGTAGCCCTCATCATTTATATTTCACACAGGTTTTATCATTTTCTTTTTCTCAGAGGATCAAAAGCCAGACAGTGGAAATTTCAGTAGGCCCCGACTTTTTTAATCCGCTACTTGGAGCAGCATCCTGTTGCCTGTGGCGAAGTTCACACCGGAGAGTTTTATGGAATACTTTGCTTCACAGACTTCAGACACGTTGTACTGTCCTAATGAACTGACGGAAGCCTGTCGGGGGGCAGAGGGAACATGGCAACACAACACCGTCCGCTGAAA
>JAJHUR010087338.1:27141-46422 GCA_027495735.1 Lutjanus campechanus | reverse complement strand
CCAACTGCTCCACCACACCACCGCCTTTCTTCCTCCCTGATTGTCTCTTTCCCTCATCTGCTCCCTTTCTTCATCCAGAGAGGGAGCACATGACTCCCTCTCCTGTTACTAATCCCCGTTTGAATTAAGACCATGGGGACGCCGCCGTGCTCCTGAACTGTAGAAATCCATTAGCGTCAGTGTTAACGCGGGGCCACTGTCTGCTCATTACGGCCTGGATGTCTGGCTGACTGAGGATCTCGGGGTCTGCTACATGCTGACGGACAGTAAAGCTGGAACAGCACAGCCACTGTCTCCACATCGCCTCGGGGAGAAGCCACTGAGAGAGGGAGCGTGTGTGTGTGTGTGTGTGTGTGTGTGTGTGTGTGTGTGTGTGGGGAGGGAGGGTCGTCTCAGATTACATAAGTCAAAAGTCACACTATCAGGGTGAGTGTCAAGTAAAGACATGTGGCCTTAGTGTCCACACGCAGACACACACACTGTCCTGAGCTGAGAGCTGCCTTACTTAGCAGGCCACTGGTGACTGTCTGTATTTGCTGGTGGTTGTGGGAGACACTGGAGTGTGCAGCTTTTAGCTCCTCTCCTGAGACCGTGTGCGCATCCCACGATTACTTTATCTGCTCATACTGACTGAATGAGACACAGATAAGTTAGGGAATATTAAGAGGATACATAAAGTCTCACAGTGTTTATAAAAGCACAGCGATGAATAATGAAAGATTTATCTGGATCGCAAAATCAGTATGTTGATATTAAAAGATGGATGCAGAGCCGTAGCCAGGATTTTAGAAACACTGAGGTCACGAGCTCTAGCCCTGCTAGAATAAGCATATATGTGGAAAAAAAAACAATGGCATTAATGGTAATTTCAACTCAGTATATGTCAAAAAGCATTCACAAATTACCATATTCTGTTTTATTTGTTTTACAGCATCAAAACTTTTTTTGGAATCAGGCTTATACGTGTGTTTTTTTAAATGGCAACACTTTATTTGAGGGTTTATGCACAAGACACTGTCATAATCATTTCATAACACTAGTTTATGATGTTGTCATGAGGCTTCATTTGGTCAGTGATGTCATGTTAAATACCCAAGTTGACAGTTTTTTTTTTTTATCATATCGTCAAGTTGATCAAGACAAAAATGTCTTTGTCATGAAGATTTGACATGATCAAACATTATTTGAGTCAGTCATAGGTGTCATGAATATTTTCCTTGACCTCAAGTAAACTAAGATTATAACTTTCCTGCTTTCCTGATATTCTTCATTTTCATAGTTCATTTCATAGTTTATACAGTTAGACTGGGTGGAAGATACTTACAAAAAAACAAGAAGTCCTGCTGACTGGACTTTACTAGCCAGCTGTTAACAAAGCAGCTAAACGAGTGTGAATAACGCCGCTGGAAAGCAAACAGCTAAAACAATCTGGACCCCCGTGCTCTGCCTAAACTAATGCTTTGCTCTGTTAGAAACAAATCTTCAAAACAACTTAGCAATTTTCCCCCCAAAAAAGGAAGCTATTTGTGAGATAATACAATGTCATGTGTGCCTGCAGTGATGAAGGGATGTGATCAGACTTAAATTTCACATTAGCGCACTAAGCTGAAATATCCACTAAAGCATAATGCTACACTTTTAGTGCCCCTGCCCTGAAACAGTAGGAACATTCTTCACTGATGCGCTCATCTAAATAACCTTGGCCAGTATTATGAATGATTTCCTCCTTGAATTAGAGATTATGTTTGTAAAGACAGCAGCAGGGATAAAGAGATTTGTTATATCTCCTTATATAGTTATATCACTGGAGTGCACATGTGAAGGTAAAATGGAAATGGAAATAAAGGAGCGAGCCTGTGTAGACTGTATTTGCGTTATGTGGTACATTGTTATTTTATCCAAACATGTCTTTCACAATCTTTAGTACTCATCTTTATAGAAATATTCTCCACTGAAGGAGGCCACGGTAGATGTTATCATGACCGCTGTGAATCCACAATTTTCTGAAGAAACATCTTGATTCTTTGAGCAGATACTCTGAAACACTGTGCCTAAATGGAGCATAAACCACTAAACCATAATGACCACTTATCTCCAAAGGCTTTACCAAAATAAAGGCACAAGCAAGAAACTGGAGTGGATGGTCTTGTATGTATGAGCATTACACAGCCAGTGTGGCCTCAATAAGGACAGTATGATGCTTGTACGCTAATTTCCCCCAAATTGCAGCCCTGAAATCCTGTTTGAGTCTTGTTTCGAGGGATGTTTTTATTCATCGTCCTCCGCAGACATTAGAGACTCCATGACAAAACATCTTGAGAGCTTTTTGCTTCCTCTGTGCGATGTGTTTTCTCACTGAAATGCAGAATTTGTTTGTGATGTGAGACGAGAAGGGATCATGCAATTTCAGTTGCAGAGAGGAAACAGACTGTCTTGGAAGGTTATGGTAAAAAAATAAATAAAATAAAATAAGGCAGCTGGGTTGGAATAGCCAATGTGGTGATGTCCTCAAAGGTGATGTCTTGTTTTGTCAGTCCAAAACTCAATGATATGATGTGACAATAAACAGAGAAAAACTAGAAATCCTCATGTTTGAGGGGCTGAAAACAGCAATTCATATTCCACCATATTTGCAAGAAAAATAACCTTAACAATTAATTGACTGAGTGAGCAATCCTCATTGTACTTGTAAAGGTGCCCAAATGTCTGTTACCAAGAATGCTACTTGCACCCGCATAGGCTATTTACATCCGCATGGCAGAGACAAACCATGGTCCTATCCTAAATCTAACCAGGCAGTTTTGCTTCATAAACCTAACCAAACTGCAACTTAAAACTGAAAATAATAATAAAAAGGCAGACACTATTTGCACCCAGGGTGTAAATAGCCAGTGTGGCTCTTCCCACACTCCCACGGGAGAAACCTGTGCTTAACCCAGTCATCCACCGCAGCCTCTTATCTACAGGTCATTAAAGGAGAAAAAAATAAAATAAAAAAGAAACAGCATCTTGATGAAATTTCTGGCAACAGTTATTTGATGTAGAGTAAATTATTGCGTGGGATTTTTACCTCAGAGGTGAAACAATTGGATGATCCTGTGGCTATTTTGAAAAGGTAATGCATTTCTGCTCAGCTTTCATGAATATTCATGGTTTTATTTTAAGTGTCTATAATAAATTCTGTTTGTAGTAGGCAACACTTAGACCTTTGATCCTGTAATCACCATTAGATCCTTTGAGGACATGTTAAATATTCTAGTGTTTACAACAAGAACAGTCTGTTTTGTTTTGTTTTGTTTTTTGTCTTTTTTTTCCATTTTAAGTGGATGAGCAAAGAATTTTTAGCATCATTTGTTTGCTCCCATGCCAATTTTCTCCAACTGCTCCCGTGTTTGGTCCTGCACTGGCCCTCTCCCACAAAAGGTGAAAGGCAGAGAGGCAACCTAGTTGGGATGCCGCACAGCCCACACAGATTTTCAACATTATTGTGTCAGATTCACTTAAAAGCTTTCCGTGAGCCTGCAATATCTTTCGCTTTTTGAACATTAAGATTTAAAGTCCTATCCCGGGGCTTCACGCTGGCTATGTTTAGCTGCACTACAAAAGCGCTATTTGTCAAAGTTATTTGGGCTTTATTGTTAGCTAACACCTCCCCTTCGTCCAGACATCCCTTTTTTTTCATGCAGCGCTAAGCAACAAGAAGGCACACAGCTGTGAGAGAAATCTGTCAAGACAAAGTCTAATCTACAGATATACATGTGTGACTTTTGATTACAGAATGTGTTCAAATGAATCAGGCTATAAACACCAGAGAGATAGAACAGTTGTACAGTCTGTTCCCTTGCCATATTTCCATCTTTTGATGCAAAATTAATATCACACTGTAAATGACTCAGCAATAAAATAAATAAACCACTATTTTTATCTCTTTCTTCTAATATTGATGCACGGCACTTCCTACTGAATATGCATCTGCCTGAGCTTATTTACACCACACGATAGCCTATCACACAATCCTTAATTGCCTCGAATTTATCAGAAATTTCTCCTGCATCGTAAGTGCTCCTGTTCCACATCATTTGCACGACTTTCATTAACGCGTGCGGCTTAAACACACTTGTGTCGCCCGGTATGCACATGTTGGAACATGCATGTTTGCGTGCATGTACACTTCATTGCCTGTACAGATTTTTCCCTAATGACCAAATCCAACTTTCAGTCATGATTGCAGCCTCATTGCATGCGAATCACCTCTCCCCTCTTTTGCCCTCTCTGTCTCTTTCCTCGTCTCCGGAATATGAGCGTACAGTATTTCACCACCATGGCCCATTTATCTGATCCAATCTCTGTCCTGTAATTGAAACTTTTATTGAGATGAAGGGGATAATAGTTGTAAATGTGCTAACTGGCGCCTCACACCCCGGACGTGATGTAAAACCATCCGGAGGCATAAAAAAGTCCAAAGTGTGAAATGCTGCCCACTCCTGTGTCATGTATCACGCGGCACCATTAGGACACTCACGACCGACTGGCTGCGGTGCACAGCTCAGCCTGAGTGCGACCGAGGACGTGCCCCGTTATTAATAAGCACCTCAGTACACAAGACGCCGTTTGTTCCCCTGTTACGACTCTCTGAAAGTCTGTCTTCATTACTTTTAAAAGGAAAATGGATGTGCAGTACATCAGCCATGCAAATTCAATCATGGAACATATGCCAAGACAGTTGTGTGATTATAATCAAGCAGCCTCTGAAAAATGTCTTGTGTGGAGCCTGCAGCTTGATTTACTCCTCACGTGTTATTTCAGTGACTTAAAGTCACAAGCTGGCTTTGAGTTTGTCACATGAAAAAATGTTCCTGTCTGTCACAAGTCACAAGGGACTAATCGAACTAAGTAAAATACTAATTCATATTTTTTGGGATTTGGAATCTGGCGAAAGGAAATTAAAAAGATAAAACTTGCTATTATTGACTTGTCATTATTACTAATCTATGTTTGTGTCTGATAGTGAGCAAATACCCTGAATAGACCAAACCAACAATGTGTTCGTCTGACTTGCATCACTTTTGGGTCTTTTCCACTGCCACTTTTGACTATGCCAAGTCAAACCGTGCCATGTTGATTCGCATTTCCGTGACTGCTTTTAACACGCTGAACTGTGCCGAGTCATGCCCAAGATGGACCATCTTCAGATTGGGCCACAGCAAGTCCAACCTGCCTCCAAGTCTGCTCATGTCTTTGCAGGAGACCAGAGAGAAAGACATTTTTAAGAACTCAACATTTCCTGATTTTTCTGACATGTCGTGAAGTTGCAAGTTGTTGTATTTGGCGCAGATGGGAGTTTTTGGCAGCAGGACGGTTTATGCGGGATTGCCTCATGCCCATGTAAGTTCAGAAAACGTGTCACACAGTGCAACAGCGTGGCTCACTGATGTGCTTTTATTAGTTTTTGGACAAATATGAAGCTCTTAGGCACAGAGGAATAAGATATATCAGGGATTAGCTGCTCAGACAATACTTGTAGGATCAATTCAGTGTTGGTTTTGGTCTTTTCATTTGATTTGTTGACAAGGAAAACAGAGAATACCTCCAGTCCTCTGATAAAAGCACATAAAGGACTTTTTGTTCTGTTTGATTGGTGTTGGGACACGCTCAGCAACGAATTGGCCTCTAACATTTACTTGTGTTTGTTTTTATGTTTGCAAACCAGCTAATTGGGCCTCAAGAAATACATTAATTATTTCTGAATTGAATTACTGCAACAGTTATGGAAGTACTGTCAATTTACAGACATTTGAATGAGCAGTAAATCAAGCTTGTTTGGTTTTTTGTGCTTTGTTAAGGCAAGAAAACATCAGTGGAGCAGCTGAGTCCACTTTTGAAGCTGTACCTTTGCTTAGAAAGGACAACGCAGTGTTGAAACTCACACAGAGGTCATATTCAGTGAAGAAAATATGCAAAACATTTTGGTAGTCTGGGTCATCATTAGACATTAATATGCATATAAAAGTGTTTTTCTACATCCTGAAGCTGTAAGTCACAATTACAGGGCACAGGTTTCTGTCTGATCTTTCAACCTGACCCGCTGGCCGTGTCCATGTGCAAAGAGGTGAGCGTCTGTGCTCTGTACTTGATTTGCTCAGCGGAACCTACCTGAGACTATGCAGTGTTTGCAGAATCACCTCTTAATGGACTCCAAAAACACCTCAAACATTTGATGGATGGCTCCTGTGAAACCTTGTGGCCTCCAAATAAGCTATAATGTAATTCCGCTTCTTGTGTGATTTCCCTCCATGACCCTGCGCGAGGAACGATCAGCAACTTTCAGCAAAACACGGTGCCAAGGTTCAAATATCCCGAAGGTGGGGAAAAAATACACACAGACTGGAACAACATGACCCCAGAATAGACCTAATCCAAGGCTACCTTCCTGGAAAATGCTTCATATGGCAGTAGAGGAGATGCTTAAGGCTGTTTATGACAAGACAATGTAGAGACATGCTAGCAACATGACATTTTTGCTTTGATGCAAACACTAATATGCTTATCCTAGCATCAGTGTCGCAGCTGTATGAAAGAAAATGCAAAGCTAGTGTTTAAACGATCTTGTAATCAAAATCTACATGCCACATTAATGAAAATGTGTGCAGAAAAATGAAAAAATGCACCTTGGCAGTATTAAAACTGTTTTATTTTGCGAATGAGATCAGGAGGCAGATTATTTTTTACCACATGTGTCTGTCTTATTCTCTAATGGGTCAAACCCTGGACTGAACCGAAGCAGCAGAGATGCACAAGACGTAGGCTGTGTGGGAAGGATCCTTGATGGCCTGTAAACTCTGTTGGACTCCTCTCTGAATCCGAATGATTGGCATGATTGGGTTTATCACAGGCATATCTGCTTTATTTGAGAAAAAGGACCATAATAGTGTGATAGATCATTACTTTTATGGTGTATGTTCACAACATTAGGCTAAGTTTATGGAATAATTAAAGGCTGTAACTGTGTGCATGCTTGGTTTAAAAGCCATGGCTCCCCAAGTTGTGAAATACCTGAATATTTGACCAAACTGAAGCTACTTGAGGTTATATTTTCAAGCTAGTATGTTCACCTCCTTGCAGCATCAAGGGGTGTTCTGCATGGAGTATTAGGACCAGTGAGGTCTGTGTGTGAATTTCTATAGTCTGAAGTTTAGTTTCTCTCCTGTGTTGCTGCTTTTACTCGAACCTGCAAACCGAACATTTCCCGATTTTGCTGCTTCATGATAAAAACTGTGAGATAACAAAACATCGGTGGGACCTTTATTGTGAAGAATTTATTGGAAATTGCACGTGGTTAATCAGCGTTTTATAGACGCATGACTGAAAGCAAGCCCATATGAAGACATGCCTTAAGATGGCAGCCGAGATGCAGATCCCCTGCAGTGCTGGCCTCGCAAGCAAAGTCAAACCGAACAATGGCATGGTCATACATGTAGGAATTTTCAACATATTGTTTTCATTGAAACATAACCAACATTCAGTGATTTTTTTCAGCAGTTTTGATGTATGATTTTCGTGAATCATTTCTAGTGAAAAACATGCTGTTTTCACTTACTGGAGTACTGATAGAGAGCTTCAAGTGGTTTTACTGAACATTAAGACGCTACAGTAAAGTTGACCTTTGAACTTTTGGATATTTTAACCTATGAGCATTTGATGCTCAAATTCTAATCCGTTCATCCTTGAGTCCAAGTGGACATTTGAACCAAATTTAAAGAAATCCCCTCACATTAGAAAGAACTTAAAACTGAACTGAAATCAACAGATGGACACACTGGTGAGTCTCCAGAGGAAAAAACATATTTAATGGGGTTTCATCTACAACGGTTTCCCCTCGTCTTTCAGCTGCTTCAACTGCTCCATCACTGTTTACAGGATGCAATCACGCACACCTGTTTTCACTTAATCACCAGGACCGGCAGCAAACACAAAACAGAACAAAGACAACATTATGCAGAGAGAAATTCATTTATTACCTGAGTCATTCTGACCATTTAACAGATGATAACTTCGTGGAACACAAAACTACATGACTGAAATGAGCGTGTGTTCTGTTGTTTGGTTAAGTTGGCTGATAAATCAACTCACTCTGGGCTGAAATCAATGAATTTGGCTCTCGGGGAACAGGGCTGAGTGAAAGGCCAACAGAGCAGACTTTTCACACTGCATCAAGATCATTTAACTAGTAATGTGGCACTAATAAAAAAAAAAAAAAAACATACTATACAACAGGGCAGGAATTTTACGGTGGCCCAGATGGCCATGGCACCCCCTCAGTTTGGCCTTATTACACTCCAAAAATTTTACACCCTGCAATTCTGATTGGGCAACATCAAGTTAAATACCGCACACATATAAGTGATAGAAAAAGCGGCTTGGGCTTGGCAAGTATGAATAAATGTGCAATACATCATATTATCATATTTGAGTGCTGTGTTTACCCATCAAAAGGCATAAAAACAAGTGATGAAAACAGGTCATTTCAGAAGTAACTCGCAGTAAAACTACCTAAATGTCCTGATTTTCCATATTCTGGTTTTATTTTATATGTAAAACTTGCATACTGTCATTTTGGGGATTTCATTGGCTGTACAAAGCGCCAGTCATCCGAATTATCTGTTGCAACTGGCTCTGTCTTTACATGGGAGAAGAGAGGCAGTCTCTTCCTTTCATCTTGGATTCTCATTGGCTATTGTTACCTGTGGTCCGGGCAGGGAAGTTGCTATTGGCTCACGTGAGGTGTCAATCAAAAGTTAGGCTGCAGCAGAGACGAAGGGAGCAGCAAAGACACCTGTGCAGCATGTAAACACAGGAAGAGACGACCAAAGGGGAGTTTTCGTTTTTTGGAGTTTTCGTGGATTTTATGAATGTGTTTTGGACTAAATATGTCGCGGAATTGGCTCGACTGGACCTCTGGGATTAAAACAAGACATTTTCTGTCAGTTTTGATGGACGTTTGGCTCACTGGGAGAACCTGAAGACAACATGCAGTAAGTGCCTCACTGTTGAATTGGTTGTTTGCTAGCTTGTCAGCTGACTGACGCTGCTGTTGTGACTGTATCTGGTCATGCTTGACATCAGTAAAATTGCAAGAATCTCAGCTTTCTTATGATGTGTCACATGAGTATTCATGTTTTCATAGTAGTTGTTTATTTTGGCAAATATAACCGGAAGTGTAACTAATCTTATGGCTGGTTTTGTGCATTTTGAGGGTATATGACTGGACTGGACCGGATTAACTGGACCTTTCCAGTGTAAAATCAGTGGTTGTGTTGAATATTATTGGTCTGTGAGGTTACTGTTTTATCTGTGAGTTTTAAAAAGGTACAGTAGGTTGCACATTTTTATTTATTTTTTGCATTTTTAGTAGTGCGCTTGCTTGTTTGTGCCAATGACGACTACAACTCCCATGATTCCAAGCTACTTCACAATTAACTATGTCTTTTGTTATTGCTTTAATGTGAGAGAGACCCCTAGAGCAGGAATGTACATATCTCATGTCGATGTAGACCATTTTCACGGCTGCCATGTTGGTACGAAATAGCACACAGGTGTCATCAAAGATACTAATTAAGGTCCCGTCCCATTTAGTGTAGCAGAACCTTTCCAGTGAAGCAATATTACTTAATTAGTATTTAACTGGAAACATAAAAAGTTACTTTAATATATGCCCAGTTCAGGCTGAATTTCATGTAAATTGCATCACTGACATAAACAACTGTACACGCACAAAAATTAATGTTAAGCAACAAAAGTTGTTGTTTTTAAATTATAAAATATTACTTATTAGTAACTTTTTAAAGTAAAGTTTCAGCAGATAATTTAATCAGGTATGTGCAAACCTTTGTGATAAGATAAGGGCTCTTCTGGGACTTCTATCTCCATCCCAGGCAGAAGAGTCGGACTCTGTGAAGTCTTAACCGCACAGACAGTTGCATTGTGTGTGTTGTGGCGATCCCACACTGAGCAGAGATCTGAGGAAATCATCTCCAACCTTTGAAGTTAGTCTCTCCCCATTTGTGAAGTCTTGCCGCTTCATAGTCGAGCTCAGGCGGTGGGGAACAGGCACCACCGAAAAGAAAGAAAGGGCGCTCATGCCTCCAGGGTCAGTCCACGCATAATGGATTGTTGAGCTGCAGCCAGACTTATTGTTAGGCTTAAAGTGTGTGTGTGTGTGTGTGTGTGTACTTTTGGGTGATTTTTCTTTTGCATATGCAAATGCATGCATGTTTGAACCTGTGTGTGCAATATGAAATACATCATTAACACAAAATTAGCAAATTATAATTGCATGACTCCCTCAGGTGAACTCTGAATTGGACTAGAGGTTTTTTAAGAAAAGGGACTCCTCTCCTTTATCCCTTTCTTCCCCTTTTGTCCAGTATCCCTTCCATCTTCTAATTTGCTAATTATTAAAACATGGCTATACTATTTATAATTGTCAAATACAATTAACCAGCATGGCCTCAGTATCGTAAGTCATCAGCTGAGGTGGAAAGTAACAAAGTACAAATGCTTCATTATTAATGCTTAAGTCGATCTGTACTTTTCGGGTATTTTAACAAAAATATCTGTACTTTCTACTTCTTACTTTTTCAAAACAGGCTTTCTTACTTTAGTTTTAATACATTTGAGAGGAATTATTAGCCTAATTATTTTTATTTTGCACGCTGTTTTCCCAACATCAAGACTGATTTCAACCTAAAAGACAATAAAAGCGTACTAAAGGAAGTAACAAGAAAAAAAAGGACGTAAAAGACTTAACAAGACAAAATCGACAAGCGAGGGAAACTTGACCACGGACAAAAGGGAGGTTCAGTTAGATTTGTACAGAAACAGCTGGTAGAGATGTCTCTCAGAGGGCAACTTTTTACTTTTATACTTTGAGTACGTTTCAAAGCCTACACTTTTTCACTTTTACTTGAGTGAAGAAGTTGAATCCGTGCGCCATTTTTACACAAGTATCTGTACTTCTATTTGAGCAAAGAATGTGTGTGTTTTTGCCACCTCTGATCATCAGTGGTGTTACATAAAGTGAAGTCCTCTCTGGCCTGATGTGAACTTGTGCGGATAATGATGTGTGGAGTGTAAAGGAATGCAGCCAGAGGCCGCAGCAGTTTTTCTCGCAGTTCTTCTCATGATCACGGTGCCTAAACAGTTATGCTTACAGTTTGGCTGAGTTCAGGTGAAAGTGAAGTGAAGTCCAGGAGGGGGGGTGGTTGATAATGGGAGAAGGGAGTGAATGAGCGATTTTGTGCCGAGAATCAGGAACATTTCGTTTTCTTTTTCACCTTGCAAGCGAGCGGAGAGTCTTCAATTGCAGAAAATGGCCGTCTTCTGGAAACCGGAGAGACAGAGACAGAGGAAGAGTGACAGAAAGAATGACTTTAATGGACAAGAGGAAAGGAGAAAGAGAGAAAGAAACTGACACAGATCGAGTTAAGGACAGCGTAAGGGAGTTTAATGGAGAGGAAGAAGGTAGTTTTTTTTTTTTTTGCTGGTTTGAGTATCTCTGACCATTGATATGCGGCAGAGATAGCAGATTTTCTCTGTGGCCTGACAGCGCTGCCAGGTCTGGACTTTTGGGTCTCTGATGTCCAGTTCACTCGCCGGGTCAAAAATGAACAACAGCCGTGTGCTCTTACACTTCGCCTCGCCTCAAGCCTCATTTTTGAATGCATACAAAAAGTCTTTGTCTGAGCAAAACAGCAGATCAAAGAGCCGTGTGCCAGAATCCATGGCTGGATAATAGCGAATGTAATCACAATCCCTAAAAAGAAACATATTGCTTGGCAACACTAATGTCTCCCTTGAAGTTTCTGAATATCTGTGTGAAAATGCCCTTGTAGAGTTGCAGTGTGATTTTAAATTCAGTCTGTCACCTCTGAATGAGTGGGCTCTATAATAATACTGTGTGTGTGACTGAAGTCTTTGTATTATTCTTACAGGAAGTGTTGTATTGATGGGTTTTTTTGGTGATTAATACAGTACATACTGTATACATTTTATATAAATTATATAAGCCACATACATTCCACACCTCTCAGTGCCTGTGTCTGTGAATTATGACGAGACGGACCAACTTGAACAGCAAAAACAAACGTCTGCACAGAAAAAATCTGCTTCACAATTAAAGGGTCTAACAACTGAACTGACCAGAGTTTTGACAGGACTTTTTAATTTAGTTTTTAGTCTTTTGTTTTTATTTTGTTTTAGTCAAGATATAGTCAGTGGAACTCATTGTTTTAGCCATTGTTTAAGTTATAATTTTAGTCCTTTTAGTCATCATTTTGGTCATTGTTTAAGTCGCAATTTTGGTCATTGTTTTCATCATAATTGTAGCCATTTTAGTAATTTTTCCTGTCATAATTTTAGTCATTTTAACAGTCATTTTGGTCATTGTTTTAGTCTTTTTTTCCCCCAGAAAGTTCCATGATACTGTAATAGATATATAGACATTTCTCCTGGCTACATAAATTCCACTGAGAAGTAAACATACCTCGTACTGTGCGTTTAGTCATCGAGGCCAAGAATGTGTTGTTGACTCATTGTTTCATATCATATGAAATTGAACGCACGTCATTATAGATGCATTTTCAGAAACTGCATCATTAAGGCGCACAAGCATTGTCGGAAAACACATTTATTCGCACTGTATGGAGCTAAAATTAATATCAAATCATGCTGCATAAATAACGTGTAAATTATGTTTGCTGAATGATGTAGCGTCTATTTTTGAGTCATAGGAAATCAAAGTGTCAACAAGTCATCTCTCCTTTATCTTTTCTTTTCTTTATAAGCAAGATATATTAATTAGTACTTTGAGATGGCTGCTGATTACTTTGATTTAACTTATGTTGTTCACCTGAGCAGACCTGACTATTTCACCTTGTCTTTATTCATCAGAGCTTAATGAACAGATATATCTTCATAATTTGTGTTGTGGATATTTTTTTCATTTACATCGCCATCACAGTTCAGTCATAAATTAAAAGGACATCAATTAATACTTAGCAAGTGCTCCTGCAGGCTTGAACCAAAATGTAGGTCAGCCACAGCGAAGCGATGGGGGTCATGGGTCAAGTCACTGCTGTGCGTTAGACCCAGGCATCGGTTGTGAGGGGCGAGAGTGAGTCTGAGCCAGAGGTTCTCTCAGTAGGGTCCTGCCAGAGTTCCACTTCCATGCCCGGGATTTGCCGAAGGACTTAAGGGGAAGAAATAAACTGTGTATTTGTTTATATGATAGTCTTATTTTTTCATTCATTTTTTCCTCATGTTTTTTTCAAAAATGAAGTTGGTTCATTAATTTTTTTTATGACACTGTGATTGCATCCTGTCACTTCATCCTCTAAAAGAATAAATGGGTTTGGGCGGAGCTGTCCATGGTGCTGAATGTGTAGGCCTGAATAAGACCCACCGTGCTGACTGGGGAGATGAGGACAGTGAATTGTTATTTTTTTTAAAAAGAGTTGTATTGATTGTTTGGTTTGGTTTGTGTACCAATTTGTGTTGAAAAGTTCTATAGTAATGATAATAATTACAACAATAATGTCAAAGTATTGTTCACGGACTGTATTTTCAGACAGTTTTATTGTTTTGGTCACACAAAGGTGGAATTGTTGTGGAGATGTCTCCAAGGTCTAAACATGGCATGTTATTGGAAATATGTTGAACAAATGAGGCAGTGGGGCAGGTGGCTCCTGTTCATCTGGTGGAGTCTTGATCGGACCGGCTCTCATGGTTTTGTTGTCAAGGGTGCAGCACATGACTATAATCTGGCATGTTGTCGAGGGACTGTATAGCATTGCTGCACAGCTACAATTCATCTCGGCATCTAAACCTGCTTTTCTTTTAAATGCCAAAGGTCTCTTCAATCACACTGTGGGTTTTGTGCGTTTGTTGTAAGCCATTTTCCCGTCATTTGTTGGACTGCGCACTGGAGTCATCATCCATCGTTGCCCATAACAGGAAAAGCAATTTTTTTTTCCTTCCACATCTTTGCAATCAATATAACAGCACAAACATTTTTCCCAGAACAGCTTTCTCACCCAGTAGACAGGGGTTGTCATCCATGTTTTGCACCATTCTGGGAACCAGGGACTTTGGCAACCACATGTGTGATGATGTTATTGTAGTTTCAAACTACCTCCAGGGTCACATCCAACTAAAATCTTATCTTTCAAAGAGGGGGAACAAGTTTGGTGGTGTACATTATGTCTGTTGTGGAAGCAATACAGACTTTAAGCAAGGAAGAAAGAAATTAAATATGTGTGCTTCCTATGTCTAAAAGCATTTTGGTTGTACCATGGTGCTACTATAGGTTTGTACAATCAGTCGCCCCCACAACATCGGTGTAATCAACTTATTGGAAGAATTGTTTGATCTGGCAACCTGTATTATTTTCAGTTCTGTTTAGTTTCTGTTAGTTTTGAGAGTGAGTATTCTGTGTGGGAAAGTCTTAAATATTTACTGAATGCTGTAGTGGTGGTCTACAGTGGTTTAAATTTTTACTCAAAGTGCAATTATAATGAATTAATTGATGTGAGTCATTTTTGAAGAAAAGCTTTGTAAATGTGAATATTTTGTGGTGTCTTTACTCCTCTATGACAGGAAACTGAATATATTTGGGCTGAGGACACACAAGACATTTTTACGATGTCATCTTGGGCTCCGAGAAACACTTCTTGACTTAGACAACTAATTTATTAATCAAGAAAGTAATCGAAACATTAATTGACTCAAAATAGTCGTTATTTGCAGCCTTAAACAATATATGTATTTATTCAGAAGAGTATACCTATATTTTTTTACATTAGATGATCAGTTTTATTTCTAAATCGACCATAATGTTAATTAAACTGTGGCCCTACAAAGTCTAAAATTTAACTTGCTGATGCAGTTAGACACTCTGGTTTAGTGGCGGCAATCCCGTCTTGCTTATATCCAGATATGAGACACTTTAAATGACACGTCTAAGAGTCAAAGGTGGGCGCATGTGTGCACGCAGTCGTTCTTGTTTCCTTAACAGGAATCCAGTCTTTTGGGGTTTGAATTCTACACAGTGTCGCATTAACAAGGGAAGCATGCCGAGCGTTGCTTGTTATCAGTCTCATTTCCCACATCACAGGGGACCTGAACTGCTCATATCCACGCTGAACTGAGACCTTTGCAGAATAATTCAGCGTGTCAATACTGCTTATGATGGTAAAGTATTCCTCCGTCCTGTCCTATGGCTACAGGCCTGTCCTCCTGATCAACACCTCATTAAGCACACTCAGGTCTGCTTAAAGTCCAATTTAAGGCAGATTTCCCAAGGCAGCCAGATCCCATGGATGCTCCTGAGGTCAACTCACACACACATGCTCTCTGTATGAATAACAGCCGTGTTACGCAGCCCCATCTCCTCAAAGTGCCCTGGTGGGAAAATGTCTCTTTTATGAGTTTTAAGGTGATTACTTTCTTTCATTTGCACTAGCCGTGGAAATCCCTGCTCTCTGTTTGCACATGTGTGATGGCCGGTGTGAAGCAAATTGGTTTTGAGACAGATCACATCAGAGACATGACGATACATTCAAATCCGACACGCTCGCTCGTAACAAAGGCAAATTCATCTCCATTGCTGGAATGTGGTCAGCGAAAGGAATGACTTCCTGCATCTGGACGTTTTTTTTTCCTAGTGAGGAAATCAGTTCATGACTCATAGAAAAATATCAATTTTAATCTTCTGTTCGAGCACTCAATATTTTATAGCCGAGGGACCTCAGGAGAGTTTGCTTTATTGTTTATACAAAGACTGCTGTCCGTTTAATGCCTCTGGTTGTCTTAAAGGTAGAATCAGTAGAATTTATCAGTTGCTGTTTGAGTCTCATTCCCAGGACATCAGATAGCAATATTTTGGATGGTACAAAGTCCTGAACACAGCAAAATAATGAGAAAATAAGAGGGCACAGGCAGAAGGAGGGATCTTTGCATATGCAGGGGCTTTGGGAAAATCCTGCATAGTTTGCCTTTAAATTACTGCAGGCAACATTGAAAATGAAAGAATAGGTTTTTCCAAGTCTGTCTTAAAACAATATTCGCATGTCACCCGTGTGTATGCTTGCTGAAAAGAGATCCCTTTCTAATGGGATTCCTGTGTAAATGATGAAGGGACAATATTCAGTCCTCATTTTCTGCAAAAAATCTGGGTTTCAGCAGCCTCATGTAGTCAAATGTCCAATTTATACCACAAAATATGCAACAGAATCAGCATTAAACAGAAATGTGGATATAAAGCTGCGATTAACATTTCGAATGCAATCATTTTACAATAATTGAAAATATGTCAGGCCAAAAAAAAAGAACCTAAATGGCACGTTATGACTCGTTAAAACATTGATACTCGACTTGTGGCCTGTCAGCCAAATCTGGCCCTCAATAGGGTGCCAGGTGGCCGTCCCGACCGTTTCCTAATTCACAATAAAAAGAAACTGATTCACTGGAAGGAGGTGCAGATGCTAGCTTGGTGTGATGTGATAAATAAATGCTCATGAATCAGTTTCAGAGTTGGCATGATGGAAATGTTGCATAACAGCTGAAGTTATTCATTTAATTTGGAAAAAAGAAGAATTTCAAAGACAGCTGAGTTATGGCCCCATATCTGATAAATAATGTAATTAATGTTTGTTTATTTTCTGGCCCCTGGCCTTCTGTCACTTTGCAAAAGTGACCTCTGGCCAAAACAAGTGGAGTATCCCTGCACCAAAAACAATCAAAAGTTGTGATTCTTTTTAGTACAAAATGCCCTTTTAATCACATCTAACCTTGTTGTTTGATGGGAAACTGCAGTCATTGTGTCTGATAAACAATCCTGTAGCATATCAGAAAACAAACCAATTTATAATGTGTTTTTCATTATTATTATTTGAATGATTTAATTTGTTCCTATCTGAATCATTCACTTTTATATTCTGCTTCCTTCCCTCAGTCTCAATCATCACAGCAGTTTTGAAATGCAGCCAGTCTCAAAGGCACCAGTGGCACATTTAAAGTGCCGCAGCAATCTACAATTGTTTACGTTCACATTTACATTTTATCCACCGAGCTGATGAGTGTTTCCCACTGAAACCTGCACCAGACACTTGATTACCAAAGCTTTACATGATGAAAATGACAGACGAGGACTGCAAGGTCAGACTCGTGGCGTCCTCTTGAGAGAAAATTCCATCTCCTGGCCTGGGGACAAAGAACAAAGAGGAGCTACTGCGGAAAGTGCAGCTTTCTCTTAAGTTGTCCTTGCTGTTTGTCATTTTATGCTAACAGCATGATGATTTGCACAGCCATAACCACCGACAATAGAAGCTATGCAAATGATTCATAGCAATCGGCAGGTTTTTGTTAGCCCTTCTTTATAATCCTCTGAAGGAGATTTTTCTGGTGCCTCACTGAGAATTTACTCAGCTTTATAAAAAATATGAAAAGAGGGGGAAAAAAAGGCTTGAATCTACTTTGTTAACTTTTATGTCTTTAGTGAAAGTAATGAGAATTTAATGTAAGCATCCAGCGCTGTTCTGCTGAGATAAATGAATTCTCGGGAAGGTTGTAAACACATCCCTGTTCAATGATAGCGTGATACTGGCTGGTTAAAGTTCATTCTGACCTGCTTTTTGGTGAATCTGTATCAGGTAAAAAGACAGCGATCATAAAAAAAAAATCTCACTTTCCCTGATTTGCATTTCACTGTGTGCTGGTGCAGCGCTTGTTCTGTGCTTTCTTCCAATCAGCCCTGAGCCAGATGTTCACAAGTTTAATGAGTGGCCTGACTGTTCCTGCACGTACGAGGCAGTCGATATCATATTATTACACCTGGGCCCATCAGAAGACTCACACCACCACAGCACATGAAATGGCATTCATGATCAGCTCAGTATAAGTGCATATTAGATTCACTATATACTATATGTGTAAAGTGTCTATAGGTGCAAGATTGCTGTTTTTAAACAAATGGTTAAAAGAATAGTAGAAGATTTAGCATTGCACAAATCCAGAAAATCCAGAAAGCTTTTTGTCTGAAAGGCTCTAGGACGTCATCTAAAGAGCCTTAGTTAACTTATTATGATCAGTTTTATTTAGTTTTTTCAGTTTTCTGTGGTGGTTTGGTCAGATTTAATCAACAATGCTATTGATTAGGTTTAGTAAAAGATCATGGTTTGGGTTAAAATAGACTTTCAACCACATGTTAGGGCTCAGTGCAGAAAGCACTGAATGCTTTTTCTTTCACGTGCTGTCAGAAAGTTTACAACCTACATTACCCACAATGCAACTCAACCGCCAACAGTTTGAACTGAGATTTGAGTGTATTATGGTAGTAGCAATAGACTCTGATTGCTAGCCTCAAGCAGAGATGAGGAGGAGGCTACAGAGGTCTGGTCTCAGCCCCAAATGATGCTGATTAAAGTGATGTAATTTCAGGCGGAGCCACAAGAGACAGGTGGACACGGGACAGATTTTGTCCACAACTTGTAGTGTTACAACTGTGCAAGACGCAGTCGCAAAACTTAGCAGGTGTATAGCTGCTATCAAAACGAAAGCTAGATGGGTGTGAGTTGAGCAAGGGCGTCGGACGTTTGGGGTCAGGAAGTAGGAAAGGGGTCACTGGTGCTCCTGACCCACATTTGTTTCAAGTCATGGATCACTGTATTGATCGTTCTCGTCCCATCTGTATACATGTGTCATCACGGCAAAATGTGGTCCTGGAGACTCCTACTGTTGGGGGAGCTACTACAGGGGTGATTTTGAGCTCTTTGGCAGGTGTTAATATGTCTGTCTGTCTCTCTGGGGACAGATTTTGTCAACATGATAGTGTCACAACTGTCAAGAGCTGTCAAAAGATGCAGTCACAAAACTTTACAGGTGTGTAGTTGAGATAAAAACGAAGGCCGAGTTCGAAATGAGTTCTGTACTCGTACAATAATGACCACTGAGTACTCAGTTTTGACAGGTGTCGCAGCTGGTGAGAAATAAATGATAAATGTTGTATAGTTGTCGTAGAGTTTTAGGGTGCAGGAACAATTGTGGCCCAGGAGCCAAATCCGGACGTAAAGTTTGAGTTTCAAAAACAAAAGTTTGCAGGACAAATTTTTGTGGTTGAAAAGTTCCATAAGTTACTTGAACGTTCAGTGGCTCTGATATGTTTTTGAAAAAGTCAGTTTTCAAACATGATAAGCGTGATTACCCCCCCCCCCCCCCCCCCAAAAGAAA
>JAJHUR010087338.1:1499-27121 GCA_027495735.1 Lutjanus campechanus | reverse complement strand
CCCCCCCCCCCCCCGCAAAATCAGGATGCTTTCTGTGCTGAAGGGCAGTCGGGCACATAACAGGAGCACCAGTGGACCCTGTGTGTTCACACGCCTGCTCCTGGCAAAACTTCATCATGGCAATTGCCTCCTATTTACTTTGATCTACCTCGACTGTGACAACCGGGGATTAACGGATAGTCGGGGATACGATGTCATAGAGGATTTAGGGATAGATTTTTGATTTACTAGCGCTCGTCCCGTTTGTTTCTGGATGAGACATGCAGGAGTTGACCTCAAAAAAACTATTGGATTTGGGTATCCTAGCAACGGCTGGAAAATGGAGCAGTAATTGTGTAAAAGGCGGGGACAGACAAGTCTGTCACAACAAGTACAGTTTTACCTATCCTTCCTGTGTCCTCAAAGGAATACCGAGCTGTCTTTTCATTCAAATCCTATTTCAGATCATACGATTCAATATTCTGTCTGTAAATATTTGAGTATATCCACACAGACAAAAGCATAAATGGCCTGATAGTGTATAGTTGGTGGGTATACTGGTGTTCCATGACTTTTATTATTATGCACAAACCTATGTGGCCTTTGTGTGAACTGGCTAATCAGCTCAGAACCATTTGCATCAGATCTGAAAGCTTGCCTTGGATTTCAGAGATCAACAGTGGTGAGCCCAGTCAAACAACAGACATGTTTGAGCACGCCGGCCCTTCTGAGTCAGGCCCTCGTTTTAATCTGGCCCCTACACGGCGCCGAACTCAACGGCTCTAAAGGGCCAAATCCCAAGATCGAGGAGCTTTATCTCCAGATTTCCAGTCAAAACTTCCAGCAAATCATCCGCTCCCCCGTATCCATTTCTCCATCCCCTGTGCCTCCAGATTTTCTCTCATTCTCACTCATCGCTTTTTTTTCTTCTCTTCCTTTCATGAATACTGATTATTTGACAAAATGATAGCCTTCATTCAGTGATCCAGTAGCTAAGAGTCCCTCATCATGTGGTATTTTAGTGCATGGATCAGAAAATGTTAGCACCAAAGTGCTTTAAGTTCTTTATACCGTACGCAGGGGGCTGTTATAATACATACACAATCAAGTTCATTTTCTTCTTCAATTCTATTGGTTGCATTAGGCTGAATAAATAATAAGAAATGATGCACTAACTCTGTATTTCACAATGATTTAGTTCAATGAGTCCTTGCTCCTAGAGCTGAATTTACAGTATATGTACAGACTCAAGTTACACCATCATTTCCTGGAAATTATAAAGTAAATGACGGGATGACACTCTTAAATGTGAGCCATGTTACCTATTTAGCCTACTGTATGCCCAGTCATTCAATTTACAAAGCAAAATGTAATATTTAACATGTTTTACTTTATGATATGATATTACTATCACAGCAGTGTGCTGTTAGCTGCAGTATTTGTTCTCTTCTCTTGTCTGTCTCGCTCGGCTCTCTCTACAGCTGGTAAAAAGCTGCGTAAGTGAATAACAGTGAAGATGTCAGCCCCCTACCTTTTTTTTCTTCTTCTTCTTCTCCGCACACTTCAGACAGAGACCCGTAATCCCCACAGACACATGAATGGCAATGTCACCAATCATACACGGCCCCCAAATAGCCAATCAGATTCCTCACTGGTGTGAGACAGAGATAACACAGAAAACATCTTCCATTTATGTCACAGTTTGACTGGAGGAGAAAAAAAAAAGTGACAAGTCATACTTGACAAGTGACAACTGGAAATTACTGATGGAACTTTGCCGATGTCAGATGTCTCCAATTATTGATTACATTTCAAATAATGACACAGACACAGACGTGCGTGCACATGTGCTCCCAATAAAGAAATTGAAAAAAAAAAAAAGAAATTCTGAATAGGATCACAGACAAATGAAAATAATGTGCATGATGGTTGAAATTAAAGTTAAAGACATGTGTCACATTTTTCTCATGATGCAAAGCCTGTGGGAATTCTGGGAAAAACCCTACTAATAATTTTATATCAATATAAAGTTGTGTTAAGCTTTCAGTGTTGATTTTTAATAGATACAGATTGTAAACATCTTGTCTCATTTTCCCCTTCGTCTAGGAGATACGAGGAGAGCCGGTGTTTGGATTTCTGTCCTGGGCTGCTGTAGAAACATGGCAGTGCAACATGATGGACGCTGTGGAAGACAACCTGCACATTCTGCAAATAAACGCTTCATTTGAAGGTAAGTTATTATACACTCGAGCTGCAACAATTAATCAATTAAGAAAATTTAAGAAAAAGACTCAAAAAAAAGAGAGATTTCAGCTTCTTCTCCTTTTTCTTTGAGTTGTGGACAAAACAAGACTTTTGAAGACATCAGCATGGACTGTTTGGAAGCACTGATTGATATTTTTCACCATTTTCTGATGTTTTATGGACCAAACAACTAATTTTTAAATAAGAAAGTAGTCAACAGGTTAATAAATAATGAAAATAACGACGCAGGAAAGACTTGAAAAAATAGGTCCAAACATGTGGAGCACACAGACGTACGGCAAGATTGTGACAGAATTAATAAATCGATTAATCAAGAAAATGATCGACAGACTAATTGACAATGAAAATAAGATTTGTCGGCTATTATGCAATAAAGAAAACATGCTCATGCATATTATATTCCATTTTTATCATATTTTATTACAAGAAATCCCCCCAAATCTTATACATTTGGCATTTAAATGATCAAAGAATCCCCCCTAAACATGGGAAAAGAAAACGGATGCTAAAAATTAAACTGTAATTTGAGTCTGAAGGGAATGCAGTGTAAATACAGTGCATGCACATATATCACTATATTAAAAGTTCTGTGCATAATCATTAATAAAACACACATGGAAAACATGTTTTCACATTCCAAATATGTTATTTTTTATGTATAATGTACAAAAACAATATATGCCAAATAAATACAATTTAGTAAAATTAAAAAATTACCTGTGAATTAATCACATTCGACATTTTTCCACGTGAAATTATATCTGAAAGTGTTTGTATTAATTATGACAGATCCACATGATGCTTCCAGGATACTTTACAGCTGTAATTTTAGAATCGAAGCCCATTTTATTCTTGGAAAAAAAGAAATAAATGAAATGAAAACAAAGGATGACAAAGGAAAAACAAACTGGGCAGGACGGCAAAACAAAACATGCATGACAGTATGTTGCTATTGCAATAGCAAATCATATAGTGAAATATATCCAATAAAACTAGTTTGTGTTTATTATTTTGTGTAGCCTAATTATTCTCGTTAGTAGTGGTAGTTTTCTCCTTGTGTGACCTACGTAACACCTGGTTGTAAATTCCATCGCAGAGTCAAGTCATCTGACTGTCTGCCATTACCACTGGCGGTATTTTCTGCCAGCCTCACCTAATTTTACTGTCCTGCTCTCGTCCTCTAATGAATCTACCTATGATAACCTGCACTGCCATCCATCTGCCCGTATCCATGTGAGTGCAGCATGAGGGATACTGATAATTAAGACAGGATGTGAAAAAGTGAAAGATTCGGATGTGTGTGATGGCGAGGAAGGAGGCAAATTTAAGCGAGGAAGTTAAAGAAGATGAAGAAAAAGGAAAAAACAAAAGCGGGGTGTTGTGGGGAGAGACAGAGAGTGAGACAGCAGGAACAACAGGCTGCTTGTTGTAGCCCACAGCTAGAGCCAGTTTCCCTGCGCTGCCTCCACCACCAGCAGCAGCAAGAACATATTACATCATTAGCAGTGCATCACTCCGTGCCGAGGCTGATTCTGCCCTCCTTCATCTCCCCCTCCAACCCTACTTTGTCATACACACATGCACATGCACTCACCAACACGTGTTTTCCCCCCCCCTGTTTATCTTGGTTTTTTTACTGAACTTCCTTTTCACACTGGCTCAGTTTAACTTTATGCGACTCTTTGCTTCAGTCTGTCAGATGACTTGGAGTTAAGCTGCAGCGGAGTTACAGTATGCGCGCGAAGAGAAGCCGCACAGCTTTGATTTTAAAAGTATTTGAAGATTTCTGAGTGTTGTGCATGTGCACAGATGTGCCTCTGATGTCGCTCATCAACGTATTTGGAAACATATTACATGTTGCATGACTCTGACATCATCCTCCTTCAGCTGTGCCTGTATGTGATTGTGTGGGTTCGTGTGGTCCAAGTTCCCTGACGCGATCATCACACGTAATCAATAGACACATCGTGGATGTCAGGCAGAAAAACAATCCAGCAGTGCAGTTTGAAGTAGCATCCCTGCAGAAAATGGCCCATTTAGGCCTCAAGGCTTCAGGTTCTGTGCTGCAAATAACATCAGTTTGCTTCTTTCATCATTACAGTTGTTTTGCAGCACACTGTAGGGCCAGGAAGAAAACAACTTGTATTGTCAGCATTCCGAGGAAGCCTTTTCAAATATTTAGTTCCTAGCTTAAGCCTTTTTATATAACCGTGCAGGTCAGTTGGGAACAATTAGAAAGAACAAATTAAAGTACAACTCCTTTGTATTTAAATTGGCACAAAACATCCACCAATAAAACCAAACCACTGGTGAGTTTCAGGTGTCTGAGCTGGCAGTGTTATAGTTTGTTGGTAAGGTTCTAGATGGAGGAGCAGAGATGTCGAGATCTGTATCTGTATCTGTTCAACCAACAAAATTATCTGTATCTGTGTTCGGATATAAGACCGGAAATGGGCGTACATCCCCTGTTCTCGATAGTAAAGCTTTAAAGAAACAGGCTTACTAGAGGTCTTCATAGTTCCAGCATTTTGAATTTGATCCAAAATGGATATTTTCAAACCTGATGTGCGTAAAATAAAATGAAGAAAAGATGACGATAATGACACTATAATCCACTTGGGTACAAGACGCTTTGACCGAATGCTGTGTCACTTTGACCCAGGACAACTCAGGCACCAGGTCACTCGTTACCAGGAACAAGGCGAACCTGATAAGCTCTTTCATTTTATTTATTTGCTTTAAAGGACCAGTGTGTGGGAGGTAGCGACAGGGTGTAATGGTACATAAAATTCATACCTTGGTTTTTAAGGTCAGAGTCACTTCAGTCAGTAATGCTCTATCATGAGTCAGCAATCTCGGCCAACGGTGCTGATATGGTTTGCGACAAATACGCTTATGTTCCACCTCGAGTGACAACGAGCGGTGAAGTTGCAGATCTCAAACACCTCACCTCACCCTCCCCTTCCAAGTGCGTCAGCTTCATCCATTCTCGGCTACTGTAGAAACATGGCAAAGCACAGCAATTCTTATTTTCAGGGACTAAGATAAACATACTTTTGAATATTATATTCTATTTCTGCCGTATCTGCCAATATATACCCTAAATCTTACACGCTGGAATAAAATGATAGAATGAAAGAAAGAATGAAATGAATATTTTCCAGGGTGTAATCTTGTGTCCAGAGATGCTGCAACCACATGGTCAGCATCTTAAACAGAAGACAACTGTATCCTAGCTCGCTCATTGACTGGTGCGATGACCCCAGCCTACACTGATTTGCTTGGTTCATGGCTTCATGAATTTCCTATTACAATATATCAATATATTTAAATGAGTCAGGAGAAAAAATATCCCAAGTATTAACAAATGTACTTTTATAAAATGAAGTTGCTCTTGAAAAAATTTTCCTCCATGCAGTCACCACAAACAGTCCAGTATGACTGAGGTCAAGTCAATGAAAACACAACCAGTCAATCTGTCAGCATTCAAGAAAACCAGACTCATTTTGTTCTTGCTGCTCATGTCAGTCTGTAATTAATTTAAATTACATCAACGCTGTTTAAGGTCTTTGTGTCTCGAGTCCCCAAAACAACAAACAGCAAGATGAATGAGAATGGAAGGTGACTGAATCATCCCCAATATAAAAAAAAATCTGCATTTAGCAATTCTCATTGCTGCCGTGCAGCTACAGTTAGATTCCCATGTGAGCATTTAGACTTAAAACTAATGCAAATGATTCCCAAGTACTGCACTGGAAGTTATTTGTTTAAACAAATTGTCACCGAGTGTAAAAGCACTGCATATTAGATCATGTCTCCGTGTACCGATTGTGTTTGAACTCATTTTGCCTGCTGGCTGCATCCCCAATTACAATAAGCTTCCATAGAAATGTGCACTGGCTGCATGAATCGCACATGACAAGGCACACTGAACTTTAATCAGTCAGTACTCATTAGTGTTTTTGCTCACCATTACAAAGGTTATATATATAACAGGGCTATAATGTATCTGTTAATCTTACAAATATATGTCTGTATCTGTATTTGGAAGAAGGTGCATACACTGAACAGTCTAAACTATCTAATTTTCTATCGTAAATTAATTGTAGTACTATTTTTTCTTCATATAGTAGAGTTTAGCTGCGCACAAAATATACAAAATAAGTAAATTATGGTGTTTTAAGCTTTTGAATTACATTGTTTTTCAAATAAATATCAGTGAACTGGAAGAATTCAATATGAAGTTCAATAAAACAAGCAAACAAAAAAGAATCCTCTTAATTTGTTGTACAAATGTAGTTGTTTTAAATTGAAATTGTGAGTTACAACAATGCAGAAATCCCTGTTTTAACTCACAGCATTAAGCTGAAATAAGTGATTAATGCTTCAATCAACTCAAAAACAAATTTAAAAATGTTTGCATAGGAGCGCTTCCTGGAATCAAGAGTTTTTTGTGATTTTTGACTTAGAAACAATGTTGAGACGACGACAACATTGTGGTTAAATCAACTTTCTGAGCTTTCATTTCCGAGTTGAAAGACAGATAATCTTCAAGTTAACTTTTAACATTTTCAAGACCGGAGGTGAACTTGCATTTCCAAGTCAGACCAACTTGAGATGACTGAGAGTGAGTGTGACTGAGTTGTGTCAGAAGTCGAGGGCAGGAACGCTTCCCCTGCTCCGGCTCGATAACATCGGGCCTTTTAAAATATGTGAGAAGTGATCCTCACACCCTTGAAGAACTTTTACTCTGATCCACCAAGTGAGTGTCGGATTTTCTCTGATTTTGGAGACAGGAGGTCCTGAAGCCAGTGAGAGTGTGTGAGTAGGGAAGTCCCCTTCCATCTGACTAAGACCGCTGTTGTGCCAGAAGGGAAACAAAGGACGGAGCATACTTGGTTTTTAGTAACCCCTCCTCACAGTGATGTCAAACAGCGCTACAAGTGAGTTAGGTTAAATAACACAGTTCCGACTGTGGAGAAGGATTTTTCCAAAACTTTTTTGAGGCTGCAACACAGCAAGAACATGTATATCAAAGAGGGATTGGGGCATTTGTATTTGTCACAGTTAGAACTTACCTTTGGATGTGTTGTAGATATTGTCATCTTGGTAATATGGGCTCTGTGTGCAACTTTGAGTGAAGAGTGCAAAGAGAAGAGAGAGAGTGCCAAGTTTTTTAACCTATATCGGATCATATTCAAGTATCAGTAGCATCAGTTTTTGCCGCTCGCACAGTTGCGGGATGATGGGAATTCTGGATGGTTTGGTCGGTTGAGGCTGCTTTGCATGGACATGACTGCACGTGTGCCCTGAAACTTGCCTTTTAGTGCGCCCTGGGCAAAAAATAAGTTTGAAAACAACCGCCTTACAACATCTGAATTTATAAGGAGGACCATTTGATATGAGTTTATGGAGGAATTCTATAAAACAGAGATTCCAGCAGCACAGGATTGAAGTCAGCAAAGTTATAATTGAGGAGAAGTGGAATGAGTTTGAGGCAGATATATGGTAAACACATAAACAAGAAAAAATAAAATTATTGCAGAAATTTAGATGCCGATCACTATGTTTGTGTTTGGTTCCATCCAACATACTGACACGAACAGACGCTGCAGGGCTCCCTTTTTAATAAGATTTGGAACATTTTCCCCTGAAATTTAAAAGTACAGACTTCTAAGCTAGCCTTTTCTGAGTATAATTTCAAAATCTGTGATCAGTTTTTTCAGATTCAATAAGACAACATCTTACACTGCAAAATGTGTATATTGTATTAACTATTGAAGAGACAAGTTGAGGTAATTTTGTTTTGACTCAAGACAAATAAACTTTCCTCAACAAATAAACTTGATATTAATTCAGCTGTACTTGAGAAAAGTGTTTTGAAAATAAATACTAGAAAATGTAAGTTAACTTATCTTGAATGAATAAAACTTTGATATTTACATTAATAAGAAAAGATTAGTTGGCTGCATTAAATTTCCATATGAGTGTTTGCGCGCAAACTTAAGCACGCTGATGTGATGTTTGGCTTATTCCTCGTTAAAACGAAGACAAAACCAGCTGTCATTTACACAGAAATTTCAATTTAAACTGCAACTTTTAGGTTTTTACACTGGTGATCTGTCACTTGAAGCAGAAGTTAAATTCAGCTTTTTTATAACAAAAGCCAAGATGAAAAAGACATTGAGCTTTTCCTTGTTTTTTGTCATTAGAAAGGGAATCATAGCCATACATCCCCTCCTGCCGCTAACCAAACCTGACACCTCATGCCACCGTACATTCCTCCCCACGTCACCGGAGAGGAAATTCTTTTTTTTCCCCCTACCACATTTAGTACAAGAGCCCTTTTATCTTACAGCAGAAAATAACAAAAATAAAAATCCTGAAGGCGATCCGTCTCTGCAAGGTGGCTTGTTTTTATACACAATTGGTTCTAACTCTCGCTCAAATGTCACCCAATCAGGTCTGGTTATTCGCAGCTTTTTCATTAGGAGACAGGAGGAAAGAAAAAGAAAAAAAAAACGCGGGGGTAGAAAGTGAAAAATGGAAAATCCCCTCCAGGGTTGTTTGTCTTTGTGATTCCAAAACTAGCGGCAGCCCAAGTTTCAGAATTACAACCACCAGTGAATGCTTGGATGTTAATTAAAGAATGCAAATTTCATGTTTCTGGTCCAAGGCTGACACACACTCAAGGCCCAGAGGTCCATGAGAGAACACACACACACACACACACCACAATATGCACGCAAACACCAACAGACACAAAGTTTTGAAGGCTTATACCCATGCAAATACACGCACGCACACACACACGCACCCGCAACTGAAGGCCCTAATCAGCCTCTCTCATCCCCTTTGTTCTAAAAGATAGAGATAAGACAGTCGGCGAAGCAAATGACCTTATGGGGGTAAAACTCAGGAAGCTGATTATACAGAAGTTACATGTTCATAAATATGTTTACCAATATGCAAAGAGAAGGCATAAAGTGGGTCAGAACTTTTGGGAAAGTTTGCGGAGGGGAACATAGGCTGCATATGAATGCAAAGTTTGGGTGGGAACACCCACGCAGAGAAGAAGACAGAATCCAAGTCGCATAAACACACACTTTTTGAAACTTTTGCACTGAACTCTATAGGTACTGGACCTGCACACTGATTGTATTTGCTTAAAATGAAAAGTGGCTCATTAAAAACCAGCTTTTACTTTGACTGGGTTTTGACTGACAGCATCTTAAAGCCCTCTGCATGATCTCCAATTATAATCTCAATCAATGTATTTGGACAGATAAGAATTACACAAGTGCCAATTTAAATTATTTTTCCCATGTTTGCACCTGTTTATTTCACCGCCCGCTGCAATTATTGTTATTAAGCCTGCTCTCTAAACTCTGTGGGAGCTATAATATCAGATAGCGCGTGTCATGATTAGGCTTCGACCAAAACAGGCAGAAGCAGCTTTTGAAGCCAGTAAGCGGTGCCAATATCTTCAACTGGCATCTTCAGATTTTTGTGCCTAAAATTTCAAAATATTCTGTGCCGGTGCCAGAGAGGAAAAGCCTCTCAAACTGCATTTAGTCCATCATTGAGCTCAGAGATTCCAACATCATTCCACACTAATTAGATTAATTTGGGGTTAGCAGCCCCGCATGGCTGAGGGAAGTCTATCTCAGATTTCACCAATCTGATGGTGCAGGGAGTTCGGATATCATTTGAGAGCAATCAATATACAACCTGATGCCAAAACAGGTTGGAACCCTGTGTAAAATAAAGTAAGATAAAAACAGAATGCAAGGATCCACGTGTTCTTTTCAACCTGTATTCGATTGAAAACAGTATAAAGACAAGATATTTAATGTTCAAGCTGCTAAACTTTTTTTGTAGATATACATTCATTCTGAATTTAACAACAACGCAAGACTGTAGAATGCTGTAATTGACCGATCAGAATCGAGTATTCAACAAAGACTGAGCAGTAATAGATACAGTATGAACTAACGTTAGCTTAGATTAAAATATCAGAGCTTGTAAGCACTTCTATCTTTCTCTAGCGTGCACATCCACACATGCACACACAGAATAGTAGATACAGTACATGCATGTTACATATGACAAAAGCACAGCTGTTCATCTCTGCTGGAGGCCACTTATATGACTCTGTGTTTGAACCCTATTCACTGACTGAGCGTGCTCACTTTCCCATTCTGACACACACACACACACATACACACACACTCATTCATGCACACACACCTGACAGCTCTGAAATCATATGGCTGGGGCTCTTTGGCATGTGGCATGATTGCTTTGACATCTGACACGAAAAGATTGTGCACTGGTGCATTGCGGTGTGTGTGCGCGCGCGCGCGTGTGTGTGTGCGTCCTCCACATGTTCTGTCACTTGAGAGGAGTTTCTGTTGAGTGTGTGAGTGTGACTTTTTGACACATATTTCACATCCCTCACCACTCGTTTAAAGGGACAGTTTGGATTATCTGAAGTGGGGTTATATGAGGTGGTACTTATCAATAGTCAGCGTGTTAGCTACAGTAAATGGTGGTCGACGTGCCCCCAGTTTGGAGAAGCAGAGAGGAGTGCCAGCATAGAAGGTATTTTTAACCACTTAAAAGACGGTCCACCTGAGAAAATATTAGTTTATTAATTAGTTAATTAAACTAGTTTAGTATTAGTCAATATTAGTTCAAGTGTATGCTGTATTTAGAACATTTTCACTGCTTTACTTTGCCGTCAGACTCTCTTTTCTGACAGCCATCAGATGAAACAGCCATCATTTAAGCCAAACATCGCTCTCTCCAAACCAACCAAGCTCCATAAGTAAAATCAGTAATTTTACCTTACAGAAAATGGGAGTTACTGTGTGACTTTGGTGTTGTAAAAGGGTAGTTCAGACTCATCAAAGTCACATCGAGGCAGCGATAGACAAGCAGCTCCTGTGTTCTGTGAAGTAAAATTGCTGATTTTGCCTGTGGAGTTTGGTTGGTTTGTTAAGAGTGATATTTGGCTTATATAGCAGCATTTTCCTGTCAGAAAAAGCAGTCTGACAGCAAGATAAAGTGGTGAAAATATTCTAAATATAGCGTAAACTTAAATTGATTTAGGTTTTTTAATGTGTTTTTTTTAATACACTGATTTAATAACTACCTCATACGATCCCACTTCAAATAATCCAAACTATCCCTTTAAGACTGTTGAGACACGTGCACTTTGGAGTTTAACTCTTCATATATTTGGAAAGTAAAATTTCAGCAAAGATTTATGTGCACACTATTGTAAATTTTTGGTAGAAATCAAACATTATTGAGGTTTTTTTTTTTCTTCACTCCAGCATCAAGTTGAATTGTAATCAGGGCTCTGTGTGTGTTTGGTTTTGGGGGAAAAAAATTGCTCGAGATACTGAGAGATATTGCTTAGGTCTTGTAAATATGCATAGGCTCATTTTTTGCTGCGCTTACATTTTTTTTTAGAGAAGTCAGAGCAAAGTCTATACAGAGCCCGTGGAGATATAGTTTCATTACACTTGCATAATGGGTCAAAATGCATTTTCCTTTCTCCCTTTCTTTCTTTATGTATCGTAAGTATGCTATCAATCATACATACACAAAAACAATACGCTGGGACGAATGAAAACTGCATACGTGTTCATGAATACATCAAAAGCCACATGAACCCACGCGACATGCTACAGACACACAATGCAACTGTCCATGCATGCACAAACACAGCCTCATAAAGAGCTACACAATCACGAGCAGGCAACTTCACAACAATGCTTTCAATCCAGTAATAAAAAGAAAACAAATTACCTCATCCACTTTGACAAGCTAATGTGTTGTTCCCCAGCTCTGTGCCCCGCAGGCCAAAGTTACAGCGTAATGCTCATTTCTCCACCAGATATATTTCTCTTTCAGAACGCTCGAAACTTTGTAAGACACAGCGAGCCTGTTGGCAGGAGAGTTTAAAGGCACAATCTGTACTCAGACAAAAAAAAAAAAAAAAAAAAAAAAAAAAAAAAAAAAAGAAAGCACAAAATGATATAATAGCTCCTCTGACTGAGAGCTGAGGGAGGGATTTGGCGGAGCTGTCGCCTAAACTCGGCATCAAAAAGCTGAATAGAATATGACACAAAAACTGCATAATTTGTACATCTGCAGTGTGTTTTCTTTGTTTTTGAAATGAAATTGAGCAATGTGTTAAATTTGCTCAGGGGATAAGTTTATGTAACTGTGGCAATAGACTTTGTAAATCCTTTTTTTTAAACCTTCACAATAGGGAAAGATGTCTTTTTCTGTTTGACTGTGAGCAAGAGAACTCAAATACTTGACTCTCCACAAAATCTGGTGGGCAGTCAGGAACAGGCCCTTAAACAGTTGATTCAATTTTGTTTGTCTGAGTTTTGGATGTTTGACATCATGTTTTCCGAAACTGACTTTAACTTTAACTCGATGTGACAAAGTACAAATGACTTGTTTTGACGTAAAAAAAAAAAAAAACTGTTGAAATATTTGTTTTGCGCTGGCTGCTTTACACTATCTGTCCTTCTATTTCTGTTGTCTTGATGTTTCATGAGGTGCCAGCGGGTTGTGTCTGTCATATATAACAACACATTTATCCGTAACCTTGGAGTAGTTCTCAGTCTAGATTTATCATTATCAGACATCACAGACATCACTTTTATCTGTGCTGTAACATTATAGGCTTCTCAAATGGTTAACTGGTGAGATCTGGATGCTTTTGACATCACTATGAAGATGTCAGACACTTTCTCTGGCAGTGACAGGTTTACCGGAGCTTAACTATGTTACATAAGTCATGTGACACATGGTTTTCATTGTAAAACCATTGTTAGATTGGTTAGATTTTGGAACAGCTACTACTTGGGAGCAAAAGTGCCCTCTTGGTTGGCCCTTCTAGTGAACAAAACGTGATAAGGTGCCCTCTAGAGCAGTGTGTCGTATGTCACATGATGGAAGTGATGTCACTCACATGATGGATGTGACACCACAGAAGTCATGTACATAACAAAGCTTCAGTAAAACTTTAAATAACTCAACAAGGACTTCTCCTGGGTGACAGTCCTGTGTTTGTTGGACCCGTCCATCCGTCCCACCTCCTCCATTTACAGAGTTTCTTCCTCTTTATACTTCCCTTGTCACGCTTACTACGCCCACTAGAGGTCGCCGCCTGACACCAAATGGAAATGTGAGTCGAAGCTGCTTGCATATTCAAAAACAAACGCTAACGAGAGCCCTAATTTCTTGACTGGCTCTGTTTAAACTTCCAAATAGCGCGTTTTAGATAATGTGCCTCTGTGTGTTTAATGTTGGGATAAGATCGTGTGATATCTTGGTCAGTGTGTTCGATTGGGCGATCATGGAGCTTTAATTTCCTGCCATGAATTGCCTGAGAATCACTGTAGATTGTTAAAGAAATGTTGTAGTAAAAATGAGGTTGTCAAAAGTATTGATACTTCCATACCTTTTTGATAACGTGTTTAAATTGATACAATATTTGTTAATTATAGTGATCAAAAGTACCAAAACTCTTTAAAAAATTATCTAAGCGCTCATTCAAGACCTCAGTCCAATTCAGTTTTTCTGCCCTGCCTGAAATTCGGCTTGCAGCAGAGCAAAACCAGACAGTGTTGAGTGACTTTTTTTGTGTATTGTTTGTTTTTGTTTTGTTTTGTTTTTTTGTAATTTTGAGCATTGGACTTTTTTTTTCCGCTGAGCTATTGAAAGAAGCGTTGTGCATCATTTTTTAGGACTAGTATTGTATCAACGTTTAAAATTCTGGTATTGTGACAACTCTTTGTGAAATATAACAGCTCAGTGTCTTTGATCAGGCACATTCTTGATCAGTAAGTTATTGGTAACGTCACTGTTCCACCTGTTGGCAACGACAACAAATGTTTGCACACATAATCACAGTTTTATGAATAAAAGGGGACCTTGAACTATGCACCGTTACTGCGAGGTGAAGGTAGGCCCCCTCTTTTCTCTCCCATGTGGTAGAAAATGGGTCAGTGTGTGGGTGGGTGTGCAGGATACATAAGTGTGCAGAGGGTGATGTCACACCCACAGTAGTTGTGATTAATTTGCTCCTGCCCCCGAACCTCCTGTCTATCACCTTCCTTTTTTTTTTCGCTCCACCATGTTTACAGTTGTAAATAGAAAAGAGCTCAGTGCTCTGTGCTCTGGTTCTAGTCTTTCTCGTTAGATACAGCATGACTTGTCTTCCGCTTTGACACCCCTCATGCCTGACTTTCATCCCAGACCCCACCTCTGTTTGGTCAGGGTGTTTGAAGATCTCAGTTTTGTCTCTACATTGACTGAATCTTTCCTTGGTCTTGACTTGGTCTCAGACAAAGAGGACTCAGGATTTTATTTCAAGACCACAACTGGAGGAATATCTTTACATTTCCTGTGCATTGTCTAATTTATTTGTGATGTGCATCATTATTGCAACTGGATGTAAAACTTGGGGTATTTTCACTGTGGGTATGATCGCTAAGTGCAGTTGTCCCCCTGTCCTCTACCCGGCCGGTCAGATTTCACATGAGTGATGCTGTTCTGTACTTGAGTACACTTGTGTCATCACCTACAAATCATTTGTTTATGTTGTTGCTATGGTGTAAACAAGTCTGCCAATGAGAAGATCCCAATAGCAGTCCACTTCCTTGTTTTGTTTCAAAAGAACTGGACACTGGGGTCAAGTGTACACAGATCCGGGCCCGGGTTCTTGATGTTAAAGCACCTCTTGTTTCGGTTTGGGTGGTCTTGACTACAACGTTTGGGTCGGGCCATTATCTGGCTGATATCATGTATTTCCTTAATCTTTGCAATTATTTTGATAAATACAGTGTCATCGTTACCAAATAAAGATTACCAAACAATTAAGAAAAAGAGTTTAATTAACAAGAATCATATTTTACATCATCACAAAATATCTGAAGATCCTGGAACGCTTTCCCTGGATTTTTATGATGTTAATCCATCCATCTGGAGCTCCTCGAGGGTTCAGAAACACCCAGAACTGTTTAGTGTGAGCCAGGTCTGGGTGAATGTGTCTCTTGCACCATCTGCCATGCGCCTCATAAAGCCGCTTCCTGTCAAAGAACTCCATAATAACATGACAAATGTGTCAAAAGCCATACATCATTTAGACGTGACGCTTTACCTTTTAAACTTGAATAAACTGCTTGGATTGCATGGCTCGTTTCTCCGAAAAACCAAAAGGTGAAGTGAGCTCCTCCGTAATGTTCCCTGCCTGAATCAGCCCAATGAGCATGAAGGACAGCGGGCCAAATTTAACTGTCTGTGAAGACAACATTCTGTGAGTTTATGACCCTTGACCTTCACTGTGTCTCTCCAGGCATGGGGCTCGATGCTTGTGGTGCACTCTCGGATGCGTGAAGGCGTTAATGACTCTTGACTCTACAGTTTGGCTTTGTCAGCCTGGCCAGCTGTGTATTAATCTTCATACTTGTGTGCTTGTGTGTGTGTGTGTGTGTGTGTGTGTGTGCGCGTGTGCCTGCTTGTATCTGTCTTACAGGGGGAAAAGGGAGGTCGAGGGAGGGAGATGAGAGTGTGTGTCTATGTCTTTAATCCTCGCCTGCTTAATTATAAATCTCTCCAACTGTCATGGGCTCCTTGCTTGTATCCCAAGAGTTTCTGTTAATATTTCATGCCACTGTCTTGTCCCCCAAGCAAATGACCGACCAGCAATTAGGCCCTTCTGCAGAAGACCCTTTCAGGGGTGAGTAACTCTCTGCGGATATGAAGACCTGTTTACCAGCAGAGAAACAGTACAGAACTCTTCTTTTGGTCGCGCTTTATTTTACAGTACACTAATAGGACATAACAAGCCATAGTTTGTATGAAATTACGCAAAAACTAGAAATAATGTGTTCGTTAGTAGACATTATTAGACCCTCACATTACAACAGAGCTTCACTGGAAACTGAAGTGTATTATAACCCTTTGTTAGACCCTTATTAGACTTTATTAAAAGGTCATTAGGGGCACATCACAACATAAGGGCACTGGAAACAAAAGTGTATTATTTCCCCCTGTTAGACCCTATTAGACTTTCATACAGTTTAATTAAGGATGCTTATTGTAATATTGTAGGCAGATAATATGGTTTAATCACAGAAGCAAGCATCAGTCTTAGGCACTCAACTGTAGCAGACATGTGATTTCACTTTAGTTTACAGTTCTGTTGTAATGTGTCCCAAATTATCCTCTAATAAAGTCTAATAAGGATTTAAAAAAGGGTTTAATATATAATTTTTTGTCTAATTTGATACAAAGTTTGGCTCGTTACATCTTATTAGTGCACAGTGAGGTGTATTTTATCTAATTATGATATAACTGCTGCCTAATTAAAAGCATATTATTTCTAGTTTTGTCTAATTTGATGCAAAGTATGTCTTGTTAGTGTGCTGTAGAATAAAACATGACCTTTCTTTCTTTCTTTATCTTTTACCCAAAAAAAAAAGCCTTGCATAGGAAACCTACTCCCTGGATTATTCATGAAATCTTTGGTTCTCCGTACAGATGGAACACTGAACGACATAAATTAACTCAATAAATAAATGGAAAGGGAAATGTAGCTATCAGTAACTACCTTCGATGCAACTGAGTGTTTCTGACAAAAAGTGGGGCAATTAAATGAAACCCACGCACGCACGGCACCCAATCAGGGCCATTTGTAATGGATTATGTTCGGTGCAGCCATTTTGCAGGGGTCACCACAACTCAGCAGTGCGTCTGCCCTTTACCGACTTCATGTTTTCCTGCAGATGAGTCATTTTGGAAACATGATTAATTCATCCTCATCTAGCTACTCACTATGGCATCGGATAGATTACTGGAACAGCGGGAGAGGTAGACGGAGGGAGAAAAGACAGCGAGAATGATGAGAGGGAAAAATGAATCGGAGAGGAGGGGGAAGGAGAAAGCCAAAAGACTGAGAGGAGGCAGCGGATATTAGCGCGAGAGCGATAAGGGGAGCTCGAGATGAAGAAGACATAACATAAACTCTGCGCACACAAACATACACCCACATACAAACAAACAATTCCACTCCACTCGGCTGTACTCTACAAATCAATACTCATCTTTTCCTCTCTGAGCAAACCAAACTTCAGTACATTCCCTTGGCAAACAGGGAGCCAGGCTCTGCCGAGGTCCCACGAGGATGCCACCACGGTGACCCCGCCAAGTCCTCAACAGCACAAATGTGACCTTTAGCTTTCCTTCAGAGAGCCAGTCGCTTTCCCCTTATCGGGCTGCCCTGGTGCTTCTCCCGCTTCCTCTTGTGTCAGACAGCTATAGTGACCTTTATTTAAGCCAGCATGGGGATGTAGTCTTCTCGGGTCTTTTGGGGACTTCATTCGACTACCTTCCTCCTCCGCTGTCAGTTGCCCCAGACTAAGACGACTAAGACGTTTAAACTTTTCAGTGGTTGCAAGTTTTCTCCAAGTCAAAACTTTACTCTCGGACTTTCTCAGGTTCAGGTATTCAAGAGAAAAATGAAAGCAGCTGCTGATTGAGCTGTAATAACACAGCTCTAAAAGCAAACAAGCAATCTTTAGCTATTTCAAAGGTTGAAAAGTTGAAATTTAATAGGAGTTTGAGTTGTGCAGTCTTCTAGGTAAAGGACTAGAATATAAACAAGAAAAGCAAAGGTCTGGAGTGCTCAGAAGTTCAAACATGTGTAATGAAGGTGCTGTTTGGAAAGGAGCACAAAAATTAAAAAACAAAACAAAAAATGGGTTGAGAAAGTACTGGCCTGAAACATAGACAGTAAATAATTAGCGTTCCTGGTAGGTTTCTGAAGAGCTGTTTTGAAGCTCAAAGTGTGCTCACTCCGGCCAACACCAGCTTGGTTGTGCCTGACTCATCTAACTCCTGTTTAATCCAAAAACAGTCAAAGAGGTGGAGTGTGAGTGGAGCTGAGGCGGCCGAATGAACCTGCTATCTAGTGGCTAGCCATTTAAGATGGTACCTACCTGTCACTTAAAGTGGACATGCCCTTAATTATGTATAACTTTTAACCTTAATATAACTTAAACAGGTGAGTTATTTAAAAATTCAGTTTTTGCACTTTCAGCAGTGGAGGTTGCCACTTTGGGATAAAATGAGTATCCGATACGGATGATGTAATTTTTGGTACAAGTATCATCCGAGTAAAATGAACTTAAGCAGGAAGTGGGCAGGACGAACTGAAAACAGTTCATTTAAGGCTGAAATTGATATGGTTTAATCAGAAGTTGCTATATGTATTATGTATTACACAACTTTACAGAACAGCCTCAGAATTGAGCCTCAGATCAATGTTTTTGATCACAAGAGTGAGAGAACAATTACAGATGGAGTTTTTTTTTTAAAATAAATAGATTAAATGAATAAACTTCAGTGAATCAATGAACAGAAGGCATGCTGTATGAGCTACACAAAGAGTGTTTTCTGAAATAATAAATAATAAATGTAGCAAGTTTACATCAATTCCAGGCCTAAATTAACAACTTTCAGTTAAAGGTCTGCCCATTCCAAGTGTAGCTAATTTAGTTGTTTGAACAGATACAGATAATTGTTTCAGTGCTCATCCATACTTTGGACCTTTCTTCTTTTTGACAGATAGAAACAAATTATAAGGGTGGTGCCACACTTAAAAGGGTGGGGGACTTGGGATATGCAGTAAACAGACAGAGAATAAGAAGTCTAAATCTAAATTGTCTAAATTGTTGCAGTGGATGTCTAGATATCCTCTTTTTTTTTTTATTGTAGGTCAAGGTACTAAACCACTGGATCCTACCCTTCCCATGATTCAACATGATAGCATCTCTGCGCTAGACCCTCCATGCCCGGTAATTGCCCATTTCTGTCAGTCTTTCCACAAAAAAAAATGTAGTCTGGGGGCTCCCTCGTGGCCTAGAGGTTTAAGTTGTAGCTCACTACTGTCTACTTGCTAATAACTGCATAAAAAGCTGAGATGACCCTGATGACATCACCAGGGCTTATTTTTCAGACTTTAAGCGATATAACATCAATTCTCACAGTTGTAGTAGTAATAGTAGTAGTCTGGAGTAGGTCTCACCTTGACAGGTGGACAGATATTGATGGTAGAACTGGTGGTGGAGTTTTAAAAGCCTTGTGGTAACATCTGTCAAACTGGTCTCCAGACGCACGCATGAACGCCCCGGTGCGAGCTCACCCTCCTGAAAGTGCATGTCCCAGTTTGCAGAGCTCATAGAGGACACTGTGCGTGGATCACACTTTTTCTTCACTTATCTTTTTTTTTTTTTTTTTTTTTTTTGTAGAGCACTGCGCTATTTCTGCATCCGTGTCTCGGCGCATGGATGATGATCCATGAGGTCAAGCATGCAGCTCAGCAGAGCGATGGAAATGGCTTTTAAATGCCTTGATTAATCCCTGGTAGGAGACATTTCCCCTTACAGTGGGATCACTAGATTATCACTCATGAATGATAGAGAGGGAGATTCTGCTCGGTCGTGACTTTGGGGTTTTCTTTTCACTGAAGGCAGAGATGGGAAGTAACAAAGTACAAATACTTTGTTACTGTGCTTAAGTAGATTTTTCAGGTGTCTGTACTTTGACTTTCTACTTGTGCTCGCTATGTTTTAACACACATATTTCATTGCATTTCATTTTGTCCACTGGAAGGGCACACTAGAGGGCAATTTTTCCACAATGTGCACTCTAAAGGGCACTTTATTATGTTTTGTCCACTGGAAAGGTACCCTAGAGGGCACTTTTTCACATTTTGCCCATTGGAAGGGCACCCTAGAGGGCACTTCATCATGTTTTTTCCCCCAAAAAGGCACCCTAGAGGACGCTTTATCAAGCTTTTGCCACTGGAGCAGCAACCTAGAGGCCATGTAATCATTTTGTCCACCAGGAAGGGCACTTATAGATCATTTGGCTCTCCACCCCGTGAGTCTTTCTGTGAGTTTTCTCAAGTCAGGGTATGGCCCTTTAAGCTGAGTAGCTCCAACAGCTCTATATAGTTGAAAAAGCCATTTTTTATCTTGCTTATACAATTCAATTTACCCAAAGAGCCTGTATATTAACTTGAAATTGCTTAGCAATGTAGCTAGCCTTGAAGCTAATGTAATGGTAAAAAACTTGCATTTAAAGATCCAATTTCAAACTTGCAGCAAAGGAATCATGCTGCCGTCAGCAAGGCCTCTGTATCAGATGCTTCACGGGGAGAATATCCCCAGAACCACGTGCATGTCATGCGATTACGTTAGCTGAATGAAATCAACGCTGACTTCCACTCAGACATGCACACAGTGCTTGACACCTTTTTTTTTTTACTAACCTCGTAGCACTTCTCATTGTTTCATCATTATGTAAAAAAAATCTCATTATGTTTTACAATCCCCTTGTCTTTATGTGAGGGGTTGTGATGCAAATTCCCTCAAATGTTGGCTTCATCATGTATGCTCACCACCCCCAGGTATAGCAGGAATTAATGAGCATTTCTGCGCTGCACCTGAGCATCATCATGCAGCCTAGTGGAGCGGCCAATTTCCCTCCAACTGGCACTGCCCTCCTAGTTAGCTCCTAAACCCCCTAAGGCAGTGAAGGATTGTTTTCAGCGGTTAATTGACAAGATCCTGGTGGTATTCCACATGCGCACACACACTCATCTGGTGGAGGAGTGTGTGTGCCGTGCAGAGATGACACTTCATGCAGCTCTGTCATGCATAGCACTCTGACCTTCCTATGAAGGCATTTGTTTTAAGCTAAAGGTTGCACTACTCACCAGCACATGCTTTATTTATGGAGTTAATTATACAAATCTAGTTAATATCTTTGAATATGCTTTTCCAATTACAGGCTTTGTCAGGTTGCGGGCATGCCAATGAGTCAACCTTGATTTGCTGTTAATGAGCGAATATTATATGACGTTAATGGCTTATCAAAACTTCTCAAAAAGTCAACACAAATAAAAGTGTCTGCGCTCCCCTGCAATAACTGTACATAATTTTAATGGCGATGAATTTTGAATAGTTTTATAGATGTTAAGGTCATAAAACCTGCTCAGCATATACTGTACATTGTAAAAAAATCAAATGCTTAAAATTGGAATTAAGAGCTTTTCACGCACAGCTGCAGTGGTGAGTAAGTATTATTGAGTCGAGAGGAAAGGAGGAGAGGAAATGGCCCTGAACAAAATGGGCCCCGCCGTCTGCTTGTCGCTGTGTCTGTCGTTCGGTTTGTGGCGAAGTGACAAAGAGCCTGAGGGGAAAGTGATTCTGAGGCTCTGACTTTGCCAACAGGCAACTAATCCCCACACAAAGCTCAGCTGACCTGGAGCTGACTGTCTGCAGCATTCACAACTCAGACCCACACCAAGACACCTAAATCCATACGCACGGTGTGCGTCTTGCACAGAAGTACACACCGGCTCCCACACTTGGACACACACACACACACGCAAAAAGCGGCATTCTCGGCAAGCAATCAGGCATGTGTCTCTCAGCAAAGAACAAGAATAGTGCGGCACTTTTGTTTTTGCTCCTGTTTTTCAGGAGTCGAAGTTAAAGATGTTAGATTTCTTCTGTACACGCCACAAGGTTTATTTTGTTCACAAATCTGTAAGACGCAGTTTGGGGTCTCTGGTCCAGTTTCACTTCCTAGGTGCAGAGTGAAGTGGAAAAGACCTTTTAATCACTCTATGAGTGGAAAGATGATTGATGTTAAGGATTTTATTAGTATGCATGTGGTGAAACATCCAGTTTCCTTAAAGAGTGTACTGAAAATAAAGCTCCATCAAGAGGAATGATGTGTAACTAGTCCTGTTGCAAGACATTTCAGCGATGGTTAGCTTATCCTGATATTCTTACTCTAACCCTAACCAATCACTCTTCATGCCTAAATCTAAACAATCCAACCAACAAAGGACATGAATACTAGCCAATCAGAGGCAGACTAGGGTAGGTCATGAAAAAAAAGTCTTTTTTCCAGATAAAATTGCACATTTTAAAGCAGCACTTTATTGTGATCAGTCCCAGGCACACCTGTGCAATGATCACATTTAATCGGCATCTCTACACGCCACAAGTGTCAGGTGGACAGACCATCTTGGCAAAGGAGAAGTGCTCACTAACATGGATTAAAAAAAGTAAACAACATTTGGGAGAAATAAACCTTTTGTGCACACAGATGAATTTTGAGATCTTTTACTTCAACTCATGAAAAATAGGAACTAAAACAAAAGTGATATTTTTTGTTGTGTTTAACTTCAGATTGACAGCAGAGTCTGGATCATTACGTAAAAACTTTTTAAAAAAAAAATCATTATCAAGGCTTTTTCTTTGAACAGTGAGAACGATAGCTGCCGCAGTAAACAGTGTTGTAGTCAAATGTGCAGAGAAACAGCTGTGAACGCTTGATGAGGGGACCTCAAGTAGGCCACGCCATCCAGCTCTCATCTTGAAAGCCTTTTTGTGTCTCCAAGACGACTCGCCAAGAACACGCGTCACAAAGATGTAACTTCTCAATCATGATAATCACATCTGGTCAGCAACAGCCCTTGTAAAAATGCCGTTTGCACGGACGTGAGAGACAAGGACTCACAGGTAGAGAGCCTGAAATTAGGGCAATTTAGGTACTTCAGTTGAGATCAAGTAGGGTCATGGTATCCTTGTGAAAAATGCCCGAGATATGGCTGGCAGACAGATGCATCTGAGTGGACGGAGAGGAGAGGCTGTAGCATGGATAATATTGTAGCTGCATTTATCTCAGACAGAGGAAGTCTGGAAAAATTCCCATCAGGAAACACGGAGACCTTGCTAAGCCAAAGTCAGCATATTGATTGGCCTGGAGTCAAAAAAAAAGGATTCTTGCTCATTCCCAAGAAACAACTTGTCTTGGTTGTTTTCCTGACCAGGAGATACAAGTTTCCTCTCATAGCTTAGCTGTAATAGTGGCTTAATACACTGTAAAAAGAAATATTAGTGGTTTCCACTAATCTTTTCTCATTAACATTAATCACCCATTCTTAAGAACTGGGATAAATCAAGTCTGACCAAAAACTCTTGCTATTAAAACTCTAATTCCAATATGTTGGATGAAAATGTATTTTATATTAATGTGTTGTTCATAAAATTGTTTTTAGATTGCTTGTCCTTTCTTCTAGACAAGAAACCCTTAAAAATGTCAAACTAACAAAACCTACTGGTAATATAGATTTAAAAATGTGCTATAAAATATATTCTATATGAAAATGTTGGTCCAGATTTCCACCAACTCTGTCAGATTTTTACAAAAACATAATTTAATCAGGCTTTAGCTAGGTTTAGCTATATCATAAAGATCCCTGTCTCACTTCCTGGTTTCACAAAAGGAGAGATTACTGCTCAAGTGCTGGTAAACATTCTAATTTTTTGACAATTTCATGAAATAATATTTCTATCAGATGTGTCCCAACCATAACTTTTCAACTCCATAGCCCTTCTACATCAAAGCTAGATAGGTATTATGGCTTAATATATAATATTGATATATAATATCACAAGGAGTTTATAAGGTTTAATAACCAACTTATAAAAAATTTAAAACAGCGTGCACACAAACTTTTTAACTTAAAACAAACAAAACAGTGTAGCTTTGTTGTAAACCTTTCACAACCTATCAGTTAATTCCTAAGTCTGCAAAATATGCTTTCCTGAACATTTTCATGCAGCGATCACAGTCAGTTGAGCAATTTGAGACTTGAGTCTTTTTTGTCCTTGAGCAACGCGGTTGTTATTCCTGCCACAGCAGCAACAAATCGGGCGCTGGTGCTGCGCATGCAGGCTGCGTCGCGGTGAAATCTGACTGGTTCGAAAGATGACAACAGCCTACAGCACCTCAGCCTCGCTCTGTGCTCTACCCTGTCTGTCTTCCTCCCCGCCTCTGCTGCTCTTACCTTGCTCTGCTCCACACTCCGGAGACGCTCCATCTGGACAAATTAGCTCATACAGTCCTCTCTAAGTCATCAGGACCATAATAGCACTTTAACCATTTGCCTCACATGCCGGATGAGTCTTCCTAGGATGTAATTCCTCCTCGATGGAGAGAAAAAATAGTTCTAAAATATTATTATCCACTTCCCTCAGGTCACAAAGAATGTTGAAAATTTCATTTCTTTTCTGGATATGTATATATAATCCTCATGTGGAAACATTGTTGAAGAACACTGGAACGGTATATGATTGCATTACAAGAGGGAAGCAGGGGATGAAGCCAGTTCATGATATTTATAAGCCCACAGGAGAAGAAGTCTTATGTGTCTGATGCCTGGAAACAAGATGGATGGCTGGGTCACCCATCAAGCCAATTTCAAAGCATGCAGCTGAAGCAGACAAAGGCTGCTTTTTTTTTTTTACAACCTTGAGTAAAGAGTTGAACTGGCTTCAACTCCAGACCCACTGAGCAACACTCCCTCTGCAGACGGACCGAGAGCCAGGCTTGACGCTGTCCTCTGGACCAACAGGCAGCAATTTTAAAGGCGTCATTCACACTAGCAAGGACTATAACTTTCTTAAAGGCTGAGTCCTTTCACATTCTTATAGCCGTGACCCCTGTTCCTACCAGGATGACGGATGGTCCCGCTATCGATCGAGCCGCTTGGAAAACACGTCCTGGAATGGGATCGGAAGCTAAAAACGTCCTGTCCCACTTTATTTTACAGTGCACTAGTAAGATAATGTAATGTAAGGTAATCAGGGACACATAAGAACAGAACTGTACTGTAAACTAAAGTGAAATCACCCTCTAATAAAGTCGTTAGGTCTAATCAGTGTACTGTCAAGTGTATAAATGAGGCTAAACCTCCTGTCTAATGTTTCTATTTTCTGTCAAATTTAATACAAGAACATCTTGTTGCATCATATTAGCATACTGTAAAATAAAGTGTGACCAAATGTTTTTATATTCACATAGGCAGACATAAACACACAAAAAAAACATGCCAGCATGCACACATGGACTTACACACACAAGACAAACACATATTCGCCAGCAAAGGAATCCCCCCAGAGAGGTGCTGTGCACACAGTGTTTACTGCTCTCCTCAATTATTGATTAGTTGTTTTCCTTCTGTTATGAGAGGCCACCCCATATGAACAGGGAGGAAGGCCCGCTCATAAAAACTGCAGCAGGACTCTTTCTCTCAAACCAGACTGCGCTTTATTGACCTCGGCCTCCCTCCTAAACAGGACACTTGCTTTTCTTGGCACTGTCTCGCTCGCTCTGTTGCTTATTCTTCCTGTTTTCCTTCACTATCTCTTATTTGTCTCATTTATTCTCATATCCTCTCCCTTGTTTTTGTTTTTTTTTTT